>JAOTRH010000020.1:3817068-3891944 GCA_034768845.1 Heliamphora exappendiculata | reverse complement strand
GTATATTTAGTTATATTAATTCATCAACTATTATTTTTTATTTATTATATTATTTATAACGTTTATTAATATTATTCTTTTAAACTTTAAAAATTATACCCGAAATATCCCTGTACACGTTTCGTTCTTCGTTACTTTTTTGATATTTTTTTTCGTTCCCGCCCCAATCAAATAGGGGACGGGGATGGAGAAATCAATCCCCGGCCCTACCCCACTCCATTGCCATTCCTAGTTTTGGGTGGATTTTAGGAGGAAAAGATTGTGTTTGGAGAATGATATATTTTTAGTTATAACTATTGTGCATGTAAAGTAATGGAGAGTAGATGAAAGTTAATTACTAACTAAATTTTGGAGAGTAGTTAAAGTTGAATATTTTTTAAAGACAAATTTTGAGCTTTATGGTCAAAGAGCATTTTGGAAGCAAAAATAGTTTGAATTAAATGGATTGTTGAGGCCCACTATTGCATTGTTCACTAACAGTTCATTTCTGCGTATATTTTGGCACACAAACTATTTTTTCTTGACCTTGATTAAAAAAACTATTTTTCTTGACAAAAACATTATATATGATGAAAATAAACTTGGTCATTTTAAAATTGTCGATCAAGTTTAATGGTTTAGATTTTTACACGGATTGTAGCGGTTACTAGAATTGTTTTGTCTATTTTTAAAATAGTGGTCTATCTGTCCAACTTTTTATTTGAGATGTTTAAAAAATTTAGTTTTAAAAAAATTAGATTATTTAAAATAATTTATTATTTTTATTAAAATATTTAATATTTATTTACTTTTTATTTTTAAAATTTTAACGTTTGGGATAATAGCACAATTTTTTAATTTAAAGAACAGAAAAATTAGTCTTAGGTCCTCAAAGTAGCAGCGATTTTGTTTTTTATTTACTGACAAAATTTTTAACGCGCGAGATCCAGTTTTAATACGTGAAATTCAATTGGACCCTAGAATAAATAAATTTATATGTTTTGTATAAATAAACATACAGATAAATTTATTATGTATTTTATACATATTTTATAAAAATACACAAATAAATTTATCTGTGTACTTGAATCAGTTTGACTTACGAACCGTCAATTACCACTGAACCCTTCCATCGTCGATGCCATTGATAACTAGAGGTTGCAAATGATGGTTGGGGATTGGGATCGGTGGTTTGTCCGATGGGGGGATGGATTGCAACATATTCGGATTCAATACCAGAGGATAATGAAAAAAAAACTTTGTTGTGGGTTGCAATGGAAAATAGATAAATTTCAAGAGAACAGATGAATTGCTTAGAGATTAATTTATCTATTGTAAAATTATATGTGTCTGTTTATTTATATAATATAGATAAATTTATATGTATATTTGATATATATTTTAAAAATATACAGATAAATTTATCTGTAATAGAGAACACAGATAAATTTATCCGACTTGCATAAAATAAGACGATAGATAAATTTATCTGTGTGCATTACATATAAATTTATCTGTTTGTGTTTTTGTTGGTGAATCTTACGCATTAAAACTTATTTTTTTAAACTTTTAGCTGAAAGCTCCATTAAAGAATAGAGTTAATTTTTTAATTAAAAGTATTATATTTATTTTATTTTTAAAAAAATAAGGTGTTTTGACCGTTGCCCATTTTTTCTTGAAAAAACAGAAAAATAATAAACAATTATGAAATACTAAATACTATGTTTTAAAATTAATTTTCTCTTGTTAATAAAATAATCAAATTTTTTTAGAGATTCCCAACCGTTGCTAAATATGAAACTTTGAAGAGAGTCAGTACAAATCTACCCAACCAAAACTATCGTTCAAAATTTCGTACTTGACATAACGCTCCACCTTTTAATTAAAACTATTATATTTATATTATTTAAAAAATTAAAGTGTTTAGGATGTTTCTAAAGTTTTCTTCTTAAGAAAATTAAATAACAAATGTTTTAAAAATACTAAATACTATAACTTAAAATTAATTTTTTCTTTCTTAGCAATTTAAAACTGTCGCTAAATACGAAACTACGAAGAGAGTCAGCACATGTCTACGCAAATAGAAGAGGTGTTTGGCAAAGTTATTGCCGGTAATTTTTAGTTTTATGCTATTAATTTTAATTATAAATTATAATTTTTTTTAAATATTTATTATTTTTTCTATTTCAGCTACAAGCTATAATTTTTATTCGATACTTTCAATTTTTGTTATAAATTATAATTTATAAGCTAATAATTTCAGCAATACTAAACATAACCAAAACTTTGGTTCAAAATTTTGGACTTGGCAGTTGGCATAACACTGATTTTCAATTAAAGGTATTATATTTATTGTATTTTAAAAAAATAAATTGTTTAGACTGTTTCTAAGTTGTTTTCTTAGAAAATAGAAAATGATAAACACATTAGAAATACTATAGCTTAAATTAATTTTTTCTTGTTAATAAATTATTCAATTCTGTTAGAGATCTCAAACCGTCGCTAAATACCAAACTTTAAAGGGGGTCAGTCAGTACAAATCTACCCAAGCAAAACCCCTGATTTAAAATTTTGGCCTTGGCCGAGCACTCCATTTTTTAATTAAAATTATTATATTTATTTTATTTTTTAGAAATCAAAGTGTTTAGATAGTTTCTAAGTTTTATTTCTTAAAAAAATAAAAAATAAAAAAATTCAAAACCTATTTTATTAATAACATAATTAATTCTTTTACAGATCTCAAAGTTGTTAAATATGAAACTTCAAAAAGAGTCGGTACAAGTCTATCCAAACAAAAATATTATATTTATTTTGTTAAAAAAGTTGAAGTACTTAGATGGTGTTTGGTATTATTAAAATTAGTAGCTTGTAGGTGTAAAAAATTGTACATCTACTTAATGATGAATACTTTCAACAAAAAAAACCGATCGAGTCTCCGAGAACTCTGAAATCCTACAAAAAGATAGTGCCGTTAACGCCTCGACCGGTGGTGACCAGTCGGAAGCACTCCGATACTTAAGTTAGCTACAATCATGGTAAAAAATAATATCATGCTTATATAGACATATGATTGCGTACCTTTATACATATGGTTCCGTCTTTATTTATAGGACAAGAGTCATTTTTCATCAAGGATTCTAATTATTATTTTGAGTTACCAAAAATCTATCATATCACATATTTTGATGCTATCTTATCTCTTTAAAGAGATGTGATTTTATTTTTATTAGAGAAATTTATGCCCTCCAATTGCTCCCCAGTTTCTACTTTTTTTTTTTTGGTAGTAAAAATAAGTGGGAGCTTTTGTTTTTTAAGGTAGATTTCAAACTGTTCAGATAGATTTCGAATTTAGCCTCTTAGGTTATTTCTTCCAAAATATGGGATGAACTTCCATACAATGGGCTAATTATGTTCGAATAGACATCAAACTTATCTTATTAGATTATTTCTTTCCGAGTATGGGATGAACTTTCATACAAGGGGATAATTATATTTGGATAGATGTCGAACTTAGCTTTTTGTGCTATTTCTTCCCGAGTATGGGATGAACTTCCATACAATGGGATAATTCTTGATATTGTCGTATAAACGTAGACTTATTGAACATGCCTCTCTCTCGTCTATGTGCTTCTTTCTATGTTGAGATATAATAGCCGCTCCAATCACTCCAATGAGTCCATATTTTGCGACAAGGACTGTTAGCCGAACAAGAACTTGAACACTGGATCTCCCCCAAGCTGTCCAGCCAAGCGAGAACCAGAGTTGAGGGGTAGTTGAGGGAGGATAAAAGCTTTGGACATTAGGCCCAGCCAAAATGAGTGGAACCAAAGTCCCAAGAAGGAGGCCGGCCCAAAAATAGGTTAATTTCATATCTGTCCCAAAGCCCCAAACTACCAGCTATTCGGCCTAAGCGAGTTCGGCCCACCCCAAAAAGGGGCAGCTCGGACCAAATAAAGCCCATAATGGCCCTGAAAGGAAGGAGAACTCAGCAATTTTTCTTCATTGATACGATCTGATCAGATATACAAGATGAAAACAAATTAGAATCGCATCACGATAGAAAACAATCTTTTAAAAATAAGAGACAGAATCTCAAGAGGATTTAGCCTCATGAGGTTTAGGTCACTATATAAAAGGAGGCGCTCTCAATCCACATGTACGCAATTCTAAATCCAGTTATTGACTATAAATCTCCCTAAGAGATATTTAACTTAAGCGTCGAAGTATCTCCCGGTCAAACCAGACCGGAGGGCATTAACGGCGTTCTTTGTGTTGCAGGAGTTTTGCAGCGGAGTAAGGAGTTTTCAATAAGTTCGGCGGCGAGAAATTTAGCCCATATTCTGTTTGAGGTCATTAATACTGAGCCAATTTACATGGTCCTAATTGTGCGGAACAAACTTCAAGTTGATAACGCGCACATAGCTTATAAATTATAACTTGTAGTAGAAGTTGTGAGTGCTTAAAAATAATTGTAACTTGCCACTAAAATAGAAGAAAAAATAATTATAATTTGTAGTAAAAGTTATAGATGTTTGTAATAAACTATCGCTTATAACTAAAATTAGTAATAAAAAATTAAAAATTATTAACAGTAGCATTACCAAGCACCCCTTAAGTGTTTCTATGTTTTTTTTTCTTAAAAAACACAAAAAATAAAAAATATTTTAAAAGTACTAAATACTATAGAAATTCCATGTCGCTAAATACGAAACTAGCGACGAAACTTCAAAAGAGGATTAGTACAAATCGACACAAACAAACCCTGATTCGAAATTTCGGCCTTGCTAAAACACTCCCACTTTCGCTCTCCAACAACTGTCTCCTTGCCTTCTATTATCAACCAGTCACTTCTAACAATAATGGATTCATAAGATTTTCACATGAACTTCTTGTCCAATTGAGGCCCATTACCGAAGAACTTGCTCGATTAGTCTGTGATTTCTCTCATTCTCTCTCTCTAGAGTCATCGTCGTCGTCGTCGTCGTCGTCATCATCATCATCCTCACATGGCGATGGCTAGCAGTGGCCACAGTGGTGGGGGAGAAGAGGAAGCGAAGCAGTTAGAAGCGCAGCTGAGCAAGACCTTAAAAGAAGGGGAGAGAATTCTCGCGCCCACGCGAAGACCCGACGGAACCCTCAGAAAACCCATTCGAATTAGGGCTGGTTACGTTCCTCAGGAAGAAGTCGCCATTTACCAGTCCAAGGGCGCTCTGGTACGTCTGGCTCACGTTAGTATTCGTGTATATGTATATCTATGTATGTTCATACATCTATAGTACGTGAATGTTGATGGTGGCAGTGGAGAAAGGAGATGCAATTATCGCAGGAGGTGCCACCAGGTTACGATCTAGATTTGGATTCAAAACCAAGGACCAAATCTGCCAAGAGAAACGAAAGGAAGAAGGAGAAACGACAACAGGTAAATCTTTACCCTCCTTTCTCCCTATTTCGTTTGTAGCTGCCAAAGTGTAAATGTAGGACTGTGAGGGTAATTTGTATAGTTGGCTTTCGGGACGTGGTGCCTCATCAGTTGACGAAACAGTGGATTTTGTAAATTCTTCGTCTTTTTGAGTTTTGTAGGAGTGTCATTTCTTTGTTGGGAATTTTTGTTGTGTCCCTTGATGTATGGGTTTTCCCCTTTTTGGGCCGGTATTCCCTTAATACATTTACGTATTTTTCAAAAGAGTGTAAATGTAGAATCTCATCTTTAGTCAAGCCACCAGGGACATGGAGGCATATTAATGAACTTTAAACCATATTCGGCACTCGCTGACATGTATCCAAATCCTACACTAAATATCCTCCACTCCCTCGTAACTTCTCTGTGCAACTCTTTTGTCATCACTCATATGTTCTCCCGGAAGATGTTTTCTAGCCCTTAAAAATTAAACTTAGTGAACTTGTTAATCAATGCTTGATATTTCCCTCTTAACAGGCGGTTTGGGAATCCAGGAGAAAAAAAATTACTTAGGTAATGAAAGAAAAGAAAAGAAAAGAAAAGAGGAGAAATGGCTGTGTTTTCCCTTCATTTTGTTTGGATAATCAGGAGAAAAAAGATGGTCACTTCTAGAGAGATTCAAAAAGCTGCTTTTAAGAGATAACTAAAACATAAACATTTAAGAGGTTTCCTTGTTTCCGTTATACTTTGATTTCAAACGTCACCGTGTCAAGGTACCCTAATGAGTATCAGCTGGAAAGATATACTGCTCTATTATTGTTCTTAACAAGGTATTATGTTTTTGCACGGAGTGCCACCTTAATTTGTCAAGTGATATTAGTTCTTGAGATGAAAATGTGCTCAATGATAGAGTTACTATGCTCCCCATTCACTACCCTCGTCCTGAAAATAATGATATCTATATATAAGGATCCATGATCTAAATTACTGGCTTTTGGTTCTTGAAGTTCAAATGGAAAATGAGGTAAAAGGATAATTGGATGATCAAAGGGGGAGCTGTTATTGAAAGGTTTCAACTTGAAAAATATTTTTCTGCTCTTGTTGCAAGGTCTTCCGGACATCTTTCCAGCCTTTACCCAAAAGAAGCACCAACGCGTGTGCTAGGGGCCTAGGGCACTTAAGGAGCTCCTCACTCCTCGATTTACGCATTAGAGTTCTAATCTTGGTCATCTGAGATGCCTCAGTTGAGACAACTTAGGATGAACAGGCTCTACTTTGATTCTATCTCACAAGATAATAAGTATCTTGTGGTCTGTCCTTGTTGCATGATTGACATAGGCTGTCTCAGCTTGTCTTGGGTGAGTTGCGCATTTATAAATTGTCTTATTGAGATTATTGCATAGCATCTCACAAAGACTGAAAATTATGGAGATGACTCAAAAGATGGATCTTTATTTATTTTTGGCATACAAACCCAATTTTTTGGTCTTTGGAAAAGCAACATTAATCTTTCTTGAAAGACTCTTGCAAGAGTGTAAGGTTCTGTAATATTGCAGCTATGTTCTCTCTTCTATTGCTTTCTTGATCTTGTCTTTGCACATTTTGAATTTATACCTACCAAGGATATTTGCACGTCCTTCGCTACACATACATGCTCTTGAGAGGATTTCCCCTGCTATTTTTAACCTTATGATAGATGAAGAGGTTTCAGTACAATTTATAGCATGATTGCAAAATGGTTAAGTTTTAGGCTTCTTCGGATGCTTTATGTGGTGAGGGAAATTGGGGAAGGCCACAATAATATGTGATGGGTTTTCTCTAGGAACCTTAATTTGAGTTGAAGTCTTTTGATGATGGGGCTTTGAGAGGGTATGTGATGTTGAACGATCACAAATAAGTTTTTAAGAATCCGCATCTAAAGGAACATTGGAGTCCGCACCTCGGATTGAACTGGAATTCATACCAATATAAAAGAAAATATTTTTATCTAATCATTCAATAAATCAAATACAAGTGTAAGAGTCCTCAAACAAACTCTTTGAATAACAATTAGATAAATACGATCTAAAGATAATCTCATCTCATATAAATAGACACTATCAAAACAAATCTTCATGTTAAAGCGAATTCTAAATATGAGAGTACTAGAATACTAAATAATAATAAAAGATTTATAATAGATAAAGATTACACAGTTTGAATACCCTAACTTTAGTACTAAAGCTGGGAAAGGAGATCAATCCCTTTGCCCCTCATTCTTCGAGAATCAGAAAGATCCTTTTCAAGTTTGAATTTGTTCATTTGGAATTTGGGCTCTTCTACTTCATTTTTATTTACTTATTTTATTTAATTTTTTTAAAAATATTTTCCCTCTCTTTTTTTGTATCATACTTTAAGTCACAGTTCTATCTTGTTGGAATCGAGTTATTCTCGGCATGGGAGAAACGATGGAGAACTAAAATTGAGGAACCTCCAATGTGGGATCACCTTTTTGAAACGTGTGAGTAATATAAAAGGCTCCAATCTGCTTGGAAAGAAATCATTTTTTTCACAAAAAAATTAACATTAGTACCCATATTAAATGAGAATTCAAGTAAATTTGCATTAAGGTCCAATTTATGGGCAAGATGAGTAATTGAATAGGGGAGATCATCAAATGAGAATGGATTGAAGAATGATCAATGCCAACGGATGCAAACGAAGGATCGTGAGATGGATGAACAAAAAAACTCTCACAAACTAAGATAAGTGATAAGAATCAATTATCTTAACATTTTAACTAGACATGGCTCTCAAGAGGTAAATGCTCAAGTAGGTCCTTGGTGTCTGTTTTTGACGAGTATTTGACACTTTAATAGTGGCTAAGAGGTCAGTTATGTTTGCTAATGGGCGAATAGGAACATCTTTGTCCATTAAAGTTTTTTTTTTTACTATGCTTGTTTTTTTGTTTCAAATAGGGACAAATTTGTACAGTTTGGCAACTAAGAAGTGGATGTGGGTGACAATTCTTTATTTTTGACTTTATGTTGTAGAGGTTTGAGCATAGGTGTAACATTGTAACAAATGCAGCAACGATTTTTTGGTCTTTTAGTTTCATTTGCGTCACACATCTAAGGATAGACAAGAAGAGCAACACCACCATTTAAGGGTAAATGTCACAATAAACGTTTTCAAATATAATCCAACCAATATTGATTGGCACTAAACATCTAGTTGAAACAAGAAACTTAGAATTATGGTCCCAATTTACCTTTTTAAGGTTGTGGATGTGGCTCAATCACAAGTTTTTCTTTTTGAATACAAGAGTAAAAAACGATATTTATAGGAAAACTCTCAATAGTTGTAATTTTGATATTTTTTCCTCCACAATATTCAAACCGTATACAAATTACTAGTAATTTGGTCACGAACAACAATTGGAGGGGACCACAAATATCTAGTAGCACAGGCAAGACAGCGCAAATATCTTGAGTAGATGGAGTAGGATACCTATCGTGTGTAGATTGATTAGGATACCTATTATGAGATTTATCAAAAGAATGATTTCAAGTTTGTGTTATAGTATATGATCGTAGGAAGATTATCTCATGGGTCTATGTTGAGAAAATATGGAATGGGAATTATGATAGCTCATAGTGACTCAAGAAAAAAGATTAATGAGAACACAAAAATGGATCTTTAGAAAAATTTATAAATTCTCTAAAGAATATAATTATTAAATGCAATTATGCTAATGGAAAATATTTCTTTTTCCAATATTGACTTAAAACTCCAAACATATGAAGATCCATAATGTTCTAGGCCACTTAGGCATACAAAAAGAAGGAAATGTGGGTAAGGTCAGATCTTCAATCGGGCAAAAAAGGACCCATGAAACTCTTGTGCTCTGCAATGGTGGCTGATCAAAGGAGTTGAACGTTGTTGATGGGCTGGTTCACAATAGATAGCTCTACAATGATAAGCGTGATCTGAGGCAAACGTTGATGGTAGTTGCAATATCTGGAGGGTATCAACACTATTGGTTGTCTGATCTGTGGATAATGTCGCCACGACTGAAGGTGCGAAATGATGGCGGCTAAGGTTATGGTGGGTTTTAGGGATCATAAAGAAGCTGGGATGGTGACATGGAGATGGTGCTATTGTGGAGGCTAGGGTTGCTTGGGAAGGGGCAAACCAATAGGATGATGGCCGAAAATAGGGATATGTGGTTGTGGATGGGTGGATGGCCGAAAATGGTCTTTTGCTGAAGCTATGGTGGTCGCGACAATGGTTGTCGAAAAGGATGGTAGGGTCACCGACCGTGGCTTTTGGATTTGTCGGCACTGTTGGTCTGCAACCATGGTGGGATGGAGGTTTTGGCAATGGTGGGGAAGCTTCACTGTTTCAAAAATGGTGGCTCAAGGCTTCGAGGAAAAAGATGAGGGGCAGAGATGATCTCTTGTTTCTCGCTTCTTTTTTTCTTTCAACAATGCTTTTGTTTTTGCTTTGTTTTTTTTATTTTTTCTCTTTGCTCTTTATTTTTTGAAAACAACAATGATGTTTTTTTTATAACTCCTAATAGAAAAGGAAAAATACAATAAAAAAATACAATACAAAGCTTGGATCGTGGAATCATGGTTGAAGAGGGATCAACAGTTGTGGCTTTCTCGGTGTTGATTGCGGCAAAATCTCATGAGGGATATATGGGAAGAGAATCTGTTTTGTTGGTGCAGGCCAAACGTGAACAAATTTTTAGAAATTCTCACCCAAAGGAATCTAAGAATCCGCACTTGGGGTTGAATTGGAGCCCACATCAATTTTAAAGCAAAAATTTTATTCAATAAATCAAAATTGAAGCGTAAGAGCCCTTAAATAAACTCTTGAGATAAGAAATACGTAAATACGACCTAAAGATAATCTCATCCTATATAAACAAACACTATCAAAACAAATCCTCTTGTTAAAGCAAATCCTAAATATGATAATACTAGAATACTAAATAAAATAAAAAATCTATAATAGATAATAGTTACACCATTTGAATACCCTTCAGGGTCAAACACAAATAATCCATAGGGACTAGGGAGATCCTTTTTGTTCCCCATTAGGATGGTGGGTTGTGTTTCCTTGGAATGATATTTAGGCTTTTGGGGCACCTTCTAAGGTGGCATTCTTTGTTGAGAATGTAGCACATAATATGATTCTCTCTATTGACAACTTGATTTGGAGACAACATGATATTCTGTGACTTACATACTGGTTCATTGTGTGTTGTTAGGAAGTGGGATATGGTTTTGGTGTGGTGTGCCCAGCCTATTATGTCTTACCTTTATTATCACGGGCCTTTAACTATTGCCAACTATAGCCTTTGATGGATAACATGATATCCTGACATATGCTATTGAGGAGAGGATGAAACCTCAGTTGTACTATTTCCTTGTGGTCTTGCTGTGCATTCATCCACCTCTTCATGTAAGAACTTCTGAAGGTCTCTTCCCTTGTTGGCTTAGAATTTGCATAGAAGTACGGGAACAAACACACTTGGAGAGTTCAGTGCAATGGAGAGTTGTGTGCTATGTTCGGAATGATGAATCGCTCTTGGGAAGGAATCTAGTGAAATTTCAAATGGACCTGACAGTCATGGCCCTGTGCAACAGGCTTAATTTTGATTATAAACGTGTCACAGCTAGATTTAAACAATGTATATTGGTGCAAAAGAGAGAATCCAGAAAATTAGGGTTATTGTTGTATCACGTGGATTTACACTAAAAGAGGATTTATACTAAATGAGGTTCAAAGTACAAAAATACCCGGTAACATGTAACCTGACAAAAAAATTGTGGGAAGTTTGTTCATGCACTTACTAACAACAATCTTCATTTTTTTGTCTTATTTCAGTAATTCTTCTCTTGAGGGTCGTTACTTTTTGTTTAGTATATGAATTTAGCATGTTACTGGTGGCAGGCTGCTCTTGATAGGGGTAAGAACTTGGAGAATGATGAGGTGTCAGCTGAAGATGCATGTCAGGGATCGGAATCTGCTGAAACAGTTGTATCTCAGATGAAGGACCTTGTTATTTCTGCAAATTTTGCTGTGGTTACACCTCCCTCTAACTCAACACAATGCTCAACTCTTTCAGATGATATCCCAGATATTGATAAGAAAATTAGAGCACTACGAAAGAAGGTAAAATTTCTCAAGCTTCTTGCATTTCAGCAGAATACACGACTCAATTCTTATCCACAATCTATTTTGTCTGGGACAGTTGTTATCTTTTAAAGGCGCACCTAGGTGCCAAAAGAGTCCTAGGCATGTCAAGGCTCAGAGATTCCATGCTAGGCAGGACCCCCTGTTATGTAATTCAATCATATGCTTTATTTTTATTTTTAATTTTAATGGCCGCGGATTGATATGTCTTATGTGATATGTCCTATTTATTATCTTATAGATATTGTAATTTTTCCTAATGAATATTTTGGATTCTAGATTCATGGGCTTATAGTAGAGTGGTTAAACTAGACTCTGGTGCTTGGCTCTTACTTCTTAGTGTTTAGAGCCATAGTCTACAGATGGGCTAAACATTTTGTGATTATTGCTTTTCATAATTGTAAATTTCCAATTTGTTGTGCATAAAAGATGCACATGCACGTCAATTTAGCTAATCCTCATAGTTTACATGCCAAAAATATTGACCTTGTCTTGGTTGTGGTGCATATGCTAAGTTGCTTTCAGTTGCAGCATGTTTAATATCCTATCAAACAAGTGATTTGCATCACTTAGGCTCATTCTTTATGTTGTGCATTTAGGTTAGGTTATACAGAACCTCAGCACCTGATTGCACATTATCCTTTTAATAACGGTAGTTATAGGAACTTAATTGCACCTTAAACTTGTTTATTAGCAGAAAGTGGCTTCCCTCAATTTGTTGTTGACAATATGTTGGTTGGATGAAAAAATTTCCTATTTCTGCTATTGATTTAATGGAAGTTTTTCCACATTGGACATATCATGAAAGACCCCAATCAAATGTTTCTAGCAAGGGAATTCTACTGAGATTGTGAAGGTAATTCACTTCAGATTCTATATGACATCAAAGAAATACTAAAGATACATGAAAGATACCATGTCACTATATACAAAGTTGTGTTGTTCAAATGCATGTAGAGTCAGTATCATGTTTCTGAGACACTGATTGTGTGTGTATCTTTGTGTTTGTGTGAAATATTTCTGGTCCTAATTATTGCCCCAAATCCCTAAACTAAGGGGGAATCTGATTCCCCCCGCCCCAGTAATCTGAGATTCCTGTCTAATCTTAGAATGACAAAAAATATGGATAAAATTATTTTCCTAATATATCCACGCCTAGAACACATTAGACAAAAACTCTGTTATATTTTTTAAATAGTGATATCTGTTATATTTTTTTATGTTTTGTAAATGGGTGCGCATCAGAAACTATATTATTTTGTTTATAATTACTTATAATTGGAAATTGGCTTGCATGTAGAGTTAAAATAAGTGAAAACAATAAGATGGTTTTATCTCCATTTGATTGAAACTAAAAATTATGGCATACGTATATAGAAAAGGTTATTTCTAGGAAATTTAGCAAAATTTCATTCTATTCCTATGTTCAAAATGGTTGAAACAAATACTTTAATGAAATTTTATTTTTTTCGCTAGATAAGATTCCTGGATTATCCAATCACTTTAATAAGATTACACAAGTATCAGATTACTAGGAACGAGATTACTAAGAATGAGATGCCCATTCCTGATCTTCAATTCCTGCCATCCAAACTTGGCCATAAATTAACTAGGTCTTTTCCTTTTCTCCCCATTTTATTTCTATGCTCCTTGATAGCTCCTTATGAATGAGGACAAAATAAAAATTAAAGAGGAAAAATGCATGCCCTTATGTGGAAGGGTTAAAGAATTATGGACTTCTTTTCAATATATCAATGGATCACGATTCCCATTGGGCATAGAATCTGAAACAGAAATTGAACAAAACTATTGGCACAATATGATCTGGAAAAAAATGAATATTGCCCATTCTACCTTGAGGGGAGCCTTCATTCTAAAGATGGAAGATCGTTCAGAAAGTATCTCATTTCAACCAGAATATGGAAAAAAATCAGTGAACCTGGAGAAATCCAAGTCCGGACTCGATATGAACTTGGTGAAATATTGGTAGAATGATTGGTGATCAGTGCCATCTGATTACCTCTTAAACCAGCACAACTGTTTTTATGTGAATTGTGATGATCAACTGATAGGATCTTGTCTGAGACGCGTGTACAATGAAGGCACCTTCGTTGGCCTACAATTTCCAAGGCCTCCTCTGGTTACTGCTGAGACCAAATGATTTGATCATAAAAGCGTCGTAGCTGCCGAAATTCATTTGTTTCTTTTTTTTTTATCTTTTATGCAGTATGATCCTTCGGATAACTATTTCATTTATGGCTCATCTGCTGGAACATAGCAGTTCAAGTGAGAGCTACCTTGATCTGTGAAACTAAGCGATCAATTAAATGCTCAATTTAGTTTATTCTTTAGCAACACAGAAGATGCAGAGATGGCATATTTGATATTGATATCTTGTCATTCCCCATAAATTAGATTGCATCTTCATCCACGAGTTCCTGATATCTTGCAAATGACGATTTTTGGACCAATCACATTTCATATTGCAGACCTGTAGTTCATTCCACCCAGGAATTTTCATCATGCTTATGTATTATTTGCTTGTTTGGAAAAGATACATACCATTAGTTCCCAGTGAGTTTTCATGTGTTTGTTGTAAATGCTGAGTTCCTGGGGCTATGCGGTGGGTTCTTACTATTTGGGTAGTCCTTTATTTTTATTTATTTATTTATTTATTTGGGGGGTGGGGGTGGCAGTCCTTTATGTTTAGTACTGCTTTTCTTTACCTATTTTTAAAATGTTTTTAGATTGATTTTGGCAGGGAATGTTTCTTACCTCTGGTTGCTGCCTGTTTCTTATTGTTCAGTAATTATCTGATTTGTTGAGTTTTATTGTAATTCCATCAGGTTTAATGGAAAGCTCACTGCTTTCAGTGTGATGTAGATACCTAAAAAGAACTAGGGTAAAATACATTGATTTTCTTGAGAGGTTTGGTTGGATGACATTAGTACTCCTCACGTTCTAAAAATTGCAACTCCACCCCTGATATTTCATTTATCAACAGAGAGATTTCAAAATGCCAATATTGCTTATTTTGTAGTTATAGATTCAAGCAACTGGATTAAAGTTCCATTTTCCATTCAATAAAATGCATTCTTTAATTACATTTTATATAATTATATTTACTTGATCTTTATGCAAATATCTTATTACATTGTCAATAAATAAACTATTATCATTTTATTTACTATAACTAACAATAACTTCTCATAACTTACATCGGCTGGACCGAAGCTTAAATTCCACCGCTTTGGGTGCTAAAAGCTAGGTTTAGTCCCACCAAATGGCTACGGAGACTCAAACCCAAAATTTGAGCTAGAAAATTCGAGTTATTACCCATTGAATCAACATTTTATATAATTATATTTACCTTGACATTGCATTTTGAGATGCTTTTGGTTTATAAATAAATTTTTTTGACTCCGTTAACTTTCAGTTAATAGTAAGGGTAATTGTAATATAACTTTAAACTTCGGAGGTAGAATGGTAGTTTCTGGAAGGTCAGGGGTGCTAACCTCGAAGGAGGTCAGTTACCCAAACTATTTTGTCTCCCAATTGTAGATCCCGATGTGCTCGTGCTCAGTTTCTCTGAGTTTCAGGGTTCAATGATTGTGATATGGGTGCTTAAACTGAAGAATTAAACTACCTTTTTTTCTGGGTTTGTTACCAACAGATAAGGCTGGCAGTAGCTCAGCAGCAGAAAAGTGTGCAGCAAGATATGAAGCCAGAACAGTTGGAGAGGATGGCTAAATTGGAAGGTTGGCGTACAGAGCTGAAGCTCTTGGAAGAGAGAAAACCCGAGCTATTGACATCATAGGTTGAGGTTTGTTTTAGGGTTAAAAGAAACATTGTAGCTTTAATCATTGTAGCTTCCTGGTCATGGAGTAGTTAATCACTTCCATTTTGGAAAGAGAGGCTCACCTATTTAGATTTTGAATTTGTCAAAACCTGCTATATTTAGGTCTAGTTTGTAACACCAGATAGCTCCAGAACTGAACTTTTCCAGCCAAGTCTTTACTGAAGTAAAACTCTCGACTTATTCAAATCCTCATTTCTTGTGATTTTCACTTCTTTAGAATTAAACTTTGAGTATTCTAAAGTTCTCGGTAGAATTACTTCATCTTAGCCTGCATAAAACGTTTAGTCGCGGCTTTATTCAACATTTTCAAATGCCCACTTTAGCCTGGCAAAATAAATTGTCGCGAACTTTACCATACAAATGGTGCATGGCATGAGCATCTTGAAAAACTTGCCTTGAAGTTTCTTTATAATTTCAGGATAGGTTCAGCTCCATTCCCAAAATGAGTTAGTTTTTGAGGAAACGAGTTTCCTCTTTCCAAATAGTTTCTTATTACTATTTCTTATGTTCTATTGTTTTAATGTTTTATGTGTTGTTTTGTGTTGAATCTGTTGATATTGTAGCTTGATTACTTGATCTGTGCTTCGCAAAACTACACACTTTCACGTCAGTTGTCAATACAACCCGCAGAATTAGATCAGGTATGTCTTCTATTGGGCAGCCAAGAGCACCGTGCCGTTGGCTGCCATATGGCTCACTTCGAATTACATTTTGATGATCTAAATCGTTCATCTTGTAAATATCAGTGTATATCATTTATGTGAAAATTTAAGTTAGTCGGATATACTTAAGTAATAGAACAAATTTTATTTGTTTTTAAAAAAATGAACGATAAATTAACCTTACCTTTCGTTTTTTTTAAGACAAATGCAATTTGTTCATGTACTTAACAATATTCGATTAAGTTAAATTTTTTGCAAAAATAATTTACACAGTTCTACAGAATCAACTATTGATATCATCAAAGTGGGCCTCAAAGAGGGTAAAAGCACGGTGTTGTTGGCTACCCAACCTTAGAATTAAGAGTTATCTTTACCATGAAGCATAAGGGTTTGGATGAAATGGTTAGGGATCTTTGATTACCTAAAAACTGATAGGGGGGGAAATAAAAACACTGCCTATAATTCAGCATTCGTCTGCAGTTGGCTTTGTGAAATTTGGATGTGACAAAACATGTAAAGATGTGTGAATATGTAGGTGTTTGGACGAAATTGTTATCGATTTTTCTGTCAAATTGAAATTTGACGTTCATGATCAATGTAGCAATTTGTTTTGTGCAACTTAAATAGAGCTTGATTAAAGAGATCAAATCCTAAACTACCTGTTGAAGATGCAGTTTATTTAGCGGTACCTAGACATGATGTTTTCCAACCACCTGTGTGGTGTTTTCCAACGTTTAAACAAGCCAGTCACTAGTTAATGGGTGCTTTCAAATGTGCTCTTTCTTTCTCTTTAGACCCACTTTATTTCTTTAAATTCTCTCGATTTAGAAAATATAAATTCAAAAGGGGGAAAAAATAAAAATACAAAGGCTTTCCCTGTTTTCAGTTTTTCGGTAGAATGAACTTCTGCTTGGATTGATTTGAGGCTTCTTGTTCCTCTGTTTCCATTATTTCTTAAAAATTCGTTTCTTTATTCAGTTTTTAGTTTGAAATTTGAATACTTCTAATTTACTTACTAAAGATTTCACTATTGGTTGCTACTAAAATTCAAATAGTAGTATATGAGGGAGAAAGAATCTACACTTCAAAAACTCACTTAGTAACTCTAACCAAGTGAAGCAAGTTTTTTTAATTTTAATGCTATAAATAAGTCAAGTGGTCATCGTCTCACCAATAGGCTCGGACACCATCGTGACTTGCCAATTTTGTGGATTTCATAAATTTTATTATCGCTCACTATTTCAACACTATCCAAATTTGGAAGACAAATTAGGGTTGGATTGGCAGTTAGTTTAAAAGTTTGTTTTTTTTGTATTTTTTGTATTTTTAGTTAAAAAAATTAAATTAAATTTAAAGTAAGTTGTTTGGTAATTTAATTTTAAGTTAGTTTTTTTTAAGTTGGTTATTTGGATAAAAAGTTAATTTTTTTGTTTTTTCGTTCAAAATGAACAAATTTATTTATTTTATATATTTAATACTAATAATTATATGTAATTAGTAGTAATAGTAACTAAGTTATGAATGATATGTATTATTGTATGTTAAAAGTAGTAAAAGTTTGAATATAATATTTTGAAAATTTTTATTTTGATTTAACTTTTTGGCTTTTTTTTGTTTTTTTGTTTTTTTACTTTTTTACCAAATGGACAATCTTGATTTTTTGTCATTTTTAGCTAAAAATTGAAGATTACCAATCAGGGCCTAAGGAAAGAAGCAGTTTTTTAATCACCCTCTATTAGTATCCTTCAGTATTATAACTGACCATTGTTATCATTGTTATCCTTCATAATTGTAACTTCTTCTTGTTCTACCAAAGTTAAAACTTGTTGATTCTAATTATTTTCATTTACTTTTGTTAATCTAAATGTGTGGTAACTAAAATTTGAAGGCATGGTACTATTCTAGAGAACCAATGAGCTTAGACACAATCAAAATGAATTTCCAAACCTTAAAGAAAGATGATGTTTTCATGTTAGGCTGCCCGTTGATAGCGCTCATCACCACTTCTCTTCAAAGTTAGATTTTACAACCATTTGAAGTTATATTTTGTGGATTCAAAATAGACTTATTATGTTGGTCGTGTTCAAAAAAAATATTCATATAAAAATTCAATTTAATATCGATAACTATATGAACAAATTATATTTTATACTCCAAAATGAATGCCTTAAACTTAAATAATTTACTTTAAACTAAAATTGTTCATTTTATAAAATAAGATGTTATTTGTTTATATACTTAACGATGTACAATCCAAAGATATTTTGCATAAATAATTTTTTGAAGGTAGCCTATGGAATGAATTGTTTGAATCGTCATTGTAGGTCCATTACGAACTCATAAAATAAAATATTAATAGTCCTGTTTGGGTGACTTTGTTTATTGATTTATAAGTCAAAAAATAAACATCGTTTGAGTAGCTAAATAAGTTAAAAATAAGTAAATAAATAAATAAACTTATTTGGGTAACCAAATAAATAAATAAATTAACTTATAAACTGAATAAGCTGGCTTATAAGTAAATAAATAAATAAATTATAAGCCATTTAAATAAATTTGCTTAAATAAAATTTGATATATTTATTAATAAATAAATAAATTATTAAATAAATAAGTAAGATACTCCCAAACGGCCAATTGTGGAGTTTTAAGAAAAAAAAATTCTTAAACAGATTACATCCCCACTCTCCCTACCTCCCCCCACTCTAGCAAGCATGTGGGCCCCTCGGACTGAATTCTTTTCGTCTTATCTACTAATGCAAAAATTATTTAAATATTATTGTATATTTTATAAAATTATTAAATTGTCATAAAATATATGAATCTAAAAAAGAATATTGATTTTTTACTACTATTTTTCTTACAGATTATATAATTCAATCCTGTTATGATATGACAATTATTTATCCATAAATATTTTTTGTTTAGTTAGTATTTGAACATGAGAAATTAATAAAGATTTTAGTGTATTAATAATAATCATTTGTGCAATGGTATGCCACTTATCAAGTTTAAAAAATTTAATAAGTATTTTTTTTTTAGTTAAACCCATAAAAATAAAAACAAATGTAGATTTAACACTTGCACATAAAGTTTTAATTTTTTCTATACACTCATCAAGTAAATCCATATAATGCACAAGTTTTGATATTTACTAAATTTAAAAGAAAAAAAAATCACTTCAATTCGTGTAATACATTTGATTTGACTGTTTTGACTTTTGATAAATTTAGTTTAAAAAATTATAATTAATAATAAAACTTATATTAAATATTATATTAATACTATTTTACTTTACCAAAAATATTCAATACTCACATTTAAGTATAAGAGATGAATGGTATTGGTCTTCAAAGTACATTTAACATTAGTGACAAAAAATATTGATAATAATTAAATATAAATAATTATTAATATATATATATATACTACTAATTTTAATTTATGTAACATGATACTTAGCAACATAATATTAATTAATTAAAAAAAATTATATATTAATATGCTATTGTACATCATGCAAACGAGTAGGATGTTTGAATTTTAAATTGGTGAAAGGAATAGTCTGGGTGTTTTGACAAAGCTAGTCCTATTAACTTTTTGTTATTAATTTTAGTTGTAAATTATAATTTTTTTTAAATACCTATAATTTCTACTACAAACTATAACTACTTTTTTGTCTATTTCAACTACAAATTATATTTTTTACCAAACACTCACAATTTCTGCTACAAACTACAACCTATAAATGACTAGTTTCAACAATACAAAACACTACCAGAATAGAACTGGTAGCATAAGAAACAAAAATTGCTACTCTGCTTTCCTTTTTTTTTTGTCTTTATATCATTCTCCTTTACTTAAATAAGTCTCTTTGTAACCTCACAAAATATATAAATGACTGTCACTTGTACGAGATTAAAACCAGAATCCATCAATACAAAATCTCAAAATAAAAGCACTGGAATCAAAATTAAGCACAAAATTAGAACAGCAGCTAAAAACACTGAGCTGAGAAGTTGAACCATGTAACATCTGGCTTCAACCAGCCTGAGATCCAGAAGAAAACTAGCAGCCCTTGCCGATGCTACTACTCTATTACTTGGTGGAGATGGCGATCACATTCATCCTCGTGGATAATTGAACAAAATGCTACGAGGATTCAACGTCCGAGTCATCTAGCCCCTCTTTATAAACTTCAAATTCCTCGGGGCTCCATCTGCAAACTAAGTGGAGTCGGAAAGAAGTCATCTTGACACCGAGCAGACGCTGCATAAAACAGTCAAAAACAATCTTTTGAGTTTTTCTCTTACCCAAGAACTAGTGGGGAATGTGACCAGAAGACCTTAATCATGTCTGCAAAAACCAAGGGTCTTAGAACCCCAGTAAGTAATAAGTTGGATATACAGTTATTAATAACTCAGCTGATAGAAAATGTGTTTGGCGTAGCTGATATTTTGAACTTATAAATTATGGGCTATAGCTAAAACGATGTGAATATGACTTCAAACAAAAATTACAAATGTTGGTTAAAAGCTGAAAAATAATCTTTAACAAACACGCTCAAAGGCAGAAATTGCTTCGTCCTCCATGTTTAAGTGGAGGACTTAGTACTGTGAAGAAATGCATATTTGCGTGGTCTCCAAGTCTGATGCCATTAAAACCAAGTCACAGAACCTATGGTATTTTTGGATGAACCACTTCTATCGCGTGCGACAGAGCGCACGCAGACACTAGGGCAGTGTATTTAGTCCACTCTTATAATGTAACCAAAAAAAAAAAAAATTAACAAAATGGCAGGGCCGTCCATCAAACTTTACAACAAATTTGAGTTTTATACATCTCAAGATTCTCAACACAATGCCCTGAACAATTGATAGTATTACCGGTTTCTTCAGTTTGTGTACCAATGCGGTAACATCAAGTAACCCGAAGCTGGACAGAACCAGAATCCACCGGCAGGATTCGGGTCTTAAATGGCTGTATGTGTAGTGCATGCAGGATGTACCAGCACAAAACACATCTGGGGTATTCCCTCTTGCATTAATAAATGGATATGTGAAAGATTTAATCCACAAATATACACGCAAGCACGCACACCAAGTATTTGTTTGTGGAGATATCCATAATGAAGGGGAACAACCCATTAGTCAAATGCCACTTGGCAGTCAAATTTTCAGATGGGGGTATAGAACAAACCAGTATGCGAGCAGACTCCGGTGACAATTGCCTCCCCTCTTCACAAACAACAAAGTCTGAAACAAGCTCCACCACTCCTGCTTGGCACAAACCAAGTCAATGATGCAAACTAAGAAATCTGTCGACATGAGAGAATAAGACAGAGTAAGCCAATCACATGCCTTTGTTCAACCTGACAGGCATCCCTTGCTTGCGCAAAAAGGGCTCCATCTCATGAGTGAACTGGTCAAGTGGACCTTCTTTAAGCTCCACCTATAAATTTGATGGATACAATATTCAGCTGGTTTTAAGAGTTGAGTCTCGGGATATTTGAAATTTATGTAATGTATAGAATGTATGTCAAACTTTTTATATAATAATTATCAGTTAAGACATTTATATAGCATGGGCTCAGCTGGTAAAGTTGCACCATTTGACGTATTTAATATGTAAGAATACAGCTAAAAGTCAAAGCAATTAAATGCTCGTGATATAAAAATCTATATAAGGATTAAAAATAATAATTCCTAGAGCAACCCAGGGTTTTCTTCTATAAATGGAGAAGTTGTGCTTTACTTTGCTTTACTTATGCTTTATCTACTCCAGCAAACATGTCAGACTCCAACATGTATTCGTGAGAATCTACTTAATGAACTAATGTAAAATATTATCACTTCTGATGTGCCATAGATAGCTCTACTTTGGTTATTTGCCGTCTAACAAAAACAATTCAATAAATAATTTGGCAGCAAACAAAATTAGGAAGAATCGATAGAAATTCCAAAATTCATCCACTACAAACGCTTAACGTAATAACTTCATACTCTTTAATGGACTTTATAACTAGTACCGGAATTGAGGTTTTCTATTCTTTACTCCGGTGTTGTTTGTAGGGTCACGAGAAAATACACCACTTTTATTATACTATTTTTATTTTTCCAAGGTAAAATGGTGAATACAACATATAGTAAAGTATTTCACTAAGAACATGGGAGTTGTGTGCTTAACTATATGACAAACTCGAATTACTAAAAATGCTTCCTTTTGGTTAATGTCCGACTACACATGTTGAACACGTATCCTTACCCTTACCCTTACCCATCCGATGCAAGTGCTTTATACATTTAGATATGCCATGTAAGACAGTCTACCAACAAAAAGATAGGTAAAATGGTTGAGCAATTCAAATCAAGGGAGCACCAAAATGTGCAAGATACTGAGAATGGAACAATTGACACAAACCTTCTCCGTTGCAGTGCTACCAGTCCTTGCAAAATCATATTCCTCATACTCATTAAATAATCTGCAAAAATAATATTTAAGGGGAAAAAATAAGAATGAAAGGGAGAAATATAAATGGAGAAATAGCAAATATTATATCATTTCTAGCTAGTAATGGGAATGAGGGAATCAAAATATTGATTATCATTGTTACAAGTGTGGCAATTAATATATATATATCAGTGAGCCACTGGAAATCAAATGTTGACATCATAAATTTTCTGAAAGATGGAATAGCAAGCATCATTGGCAGTCACTCTTATCTTTTCTAACTTCCACTAAAACATCACCTTGTGTTATTGAACATCTCATCATAGAGATCACGACAAGTATTCTGACATTTCTATTTAAGTTGATAAGATATGCCACTTGAAAAAAGACACCTCTTGCTTTCGTGAACCATAGAAATAACATTACAACCAAATATATTGCTTCTATGCCATGGAGAAAAGAATTCCCATGTTTTAATAATTTTCAAACAAATAATCATGATTGAAAATTGGATAATAATAGCTCTGTAAACCATAGAACAAACATTACAACCAATATATATTAGGCATTATCCAAATTATGAGTGAATGGTGTAATTTTAGGCAGTTCTCAAATCCAAAGTTTATACTGGAAAAGACATGCAATGATTGTAGATTTGAAGTTCAGAGAAATTGTTGGACAGATTCGAGCTTTCAATTCCATGGATTTGAAACATTGAGCTATTTATATTCTTCACACCAAGACTTAACAAATAAAATCAATGTCTCCAAGCAAAATCGTATGACTCCGAATCCATTTTCATTTTCCCTCTTCATATGGGCAGTAGCAAGGAGGAATAGATGCCTCGTAGATGCATTACCTTTGGACCTCTTGTTTTGGCAAATTGGTAAAATAGAGACCAGAATCTCCACGTAGAAGCTGGATAGAACAACAAATATATAAGATGGGTGAAAACCAGAAAATCTAATTAATAACAATTTAAGATCGCAATCTAAGTCATTGACTACATAGAATGGCATGCCTACCTTGGAAATTTTATGAAGGCCATGTCTAATCTCATCAGCAACAGACCGACCTAAAGAGACCTGCATGACTTTGTTTGATCCAAGGAAAAACCTAGAACGATCCAAAAATTAAAAAATTCAAACCCATGTGGCTATATGTTAGCAGTTACAACATATAATAGCAAACAAAAAAAGGCAGAAAAAATGTCACTTGTATACGTCAGTGAGACTGCAATTTCAAATTTGGGGTGAGTTTAAAAGTTATAAGAAAATTAATTGAGTTTTAGCATTTCAAATTTAAGTGAAGCACAAAAGTAGGAAGCATATAAAAACACAAAATACATACATACTAATCAACACCGTCAAAATTACAAAGTTTTCATGACCATATACCAGTCCCACCACCTGTTTGGTGGCTTAAAGGGATGGAAGATAATTTAAGAGGCTGTGATTGTAATGTGTACCGTCTTAAACCATTGCTCGAGATCACGAAAAACTTAAGCCTTTGCTCAACTATGTGTAATGCAACTATTTGGTTTTGTTACATTTTCACGGTACAAAATAACATAATACATAAGATTATAAGTTTCATTATGAACAACGGTGGAAAGCTCCGAACGCAAGATTGTGAGTTGCCTGCTAGACGATTTGAGCTGCTCTCTAAACTCCTTGAACTTGAGATTTCTCATGTTCTCGAAAGTAAAAACATAAGCCGAATTGTACTTTTCGACAGCTTCCCTTATTGAACTCACGATCGACTCTTTGTGTTCCCTCCCCTTCTTCTTCGTCTTGGATAAAGTCACTGCAACTCACGCAACAATTGCCATCACTAAACATTTGAGAACAGTAAATCGCACTATCTAACTTTGAACAGTTCTTGAATTGTTCGCCAAATCGGCGAGAGAATTGGAACCGCAAATGATGATGCCTCAAAAATTCGTTTTCTTGAACTTTTTCCGTCCGTTTTCTCGGCAGTTTAATGGTGTGTGAAACTGTAAAATCCATTTGTAGAAGAAGAATAAGACGAACCTGTTTTGTTACGCTTGGACTTCGGCATCTCTGTGATGATGCGCGAATCTGCGGCCCTCTCTCCCTCTCTCGCAGGTTCTGTGTCCTAAAACCCTTGAAAAGTTCTGCTAGGGTTCTATGGCAACCATCAATTTCCCCCTTTTCTCCCCCCCGCCTTCGCTCTCTCGCTCTCTCTCTGGGCCCATTCTTCTGCTATTGGGCCCATAAACAGTTTTGGGCCAATTCGAAATGGTCTTGTGCTCACCTGGGAAAAAAAACCATTTTTTAACATTAAAATATTTTGTTGTATCTATGACTTCTAATAAGATAGAAATCAACAAAACCAAGCTTTATATCCTTGCACTCTTATTGATTTTTTTGCAAACTCATAAAACTTGAAGTCTTCGTACTAGCTCATCAAATAAGGCAAATATACATCACAAAATCGCCAATAAAATCTTATCTCATGTACTATAAATCGTATGATAGATCAAAAATGTGTTTTTATTATCTTTCTAGATAAAAATTAAATCATAAATACTCACAAAGTAATTATGGATATTTCTTGAATATTTTTTAAAAATCACATGTTAAATTGATCATATGATATGATTTCTGTATTAATACTGGTGTTTACAATTACTCCCATCTCGTGTATCTGTCAATTGTTTATCTCTAAATAAGAACATGGTACTGCTATATAACACTTATGGAAATTGCTATTTATACAAAAATTGTTTTATATTTCGTATTAGTGTGAAAGTCATCATTGAAAGTGAAAAAAATTGTAAAAAAATGAATAAATTCTTTTTGGAATGAAGCATCTGTCTTTCTTTAATAGATATATACGTAAAAATTTATCCAGTTTGATTTATAGTGTGTGCTAATTTTAAATATTTTTATTATGATTCAACAACGTGATTTGAGTTTAAAATTAAAAAATATTGAGAGAATGCATACATTTGGTTATTTTTATGAACTTCATCATCTTGTGATAAATTATTCCGAATTAATTTAAGTTTCATGCACACAGTTCTATCTACATAATTTTTTGTGGCATTATTTGATTATTATTATTTTTTTGTATTTGTTTCTTATTATTGTTGTTTTTGTATGAATACTAGTGAAGTTCAAAAAATTGGCATAATTAATTTTTTTCCTATTATTTTTTTATAAAATAAAAAAATAGTTATTTGTGATGAGTCAGCTGCAGTGTACCTTAGCTTGTTTGGTGGTTCTCATTTTTTTTTTTGATCAATTTGTGATAGACTGGGGGAGAGACTGTGTTGCTAAGAGGAAAAAATATATATTGGTTATTTTTCTTATGAGTCTTATGCTAAGGGGAAAACATGTTGTTAAGGGGATAAATAAAATAAATAATTTGATTTTTTTAAAATTATTATTATTTTACAGCACATATGCTTTTCACGCGGTATTTGTTTTATATTTGTTTTGCAGCTTATATAGAAAGACAATTCAATTGCCCATGTGATCTAAAATTTCTCATTTTTGTGGTTCTATTGGTTTTAATTTGTGTTTTGTCACGTATTTGCCAAAAAGGAGGAGATCGTTTGGATTTTGAGTCTATTTAAATTTTGATAATCCTGTTTAATGTAAAATTCTCATGATAGTATAAATTTAGTTATCTTTATAATTATGTGTGTAAAAATTGTAGTTTAATTATGAATCATGTGCTTATCAAAACTCCAATTGGAGTTAAGAGTCATTTGAATATGTGAGTTTCAAGTGTATTAGAAGTTTTGAGTCATAACTTTATTTGAATCATAATACTAAAATACAATATTCGAAGCTCAGGTTACATGTGGTTAAAGTGGGTTTAAGCAAGTGGAGTTTACGTATATACAAACTATCACTTGATTGCTCAAGAAGTTGAGAGTTCACTAAAAAAAATTCTTAGCACTTTCAGTTTCATCAAGATTTAGGTTGGTAGATTTGTCTACCTATACAAGGAGGTATACATCAGGCTCGAGAAAATACAATTAGAGAACATTATTCCAGATCAATCAAGTTATATATATGAGTATCTTTTGAGTTCAAAAAATAACTAACAAATATAAGAGGCATACATCAATCTTGAACTTTTTTTTAGAGATTATTGCTCTAGATCATTCAAGTTATATTTCTGAGTGTCTTTTGAGTTTCAAAAAAAATTAATAGAGTTCATGTTTGACTTAGATGGATTTTTAAGTTTATCGGCGATGGATTATGTCAACGTGAAATATTAATAATTCGAAACTTTCAAGAAGCACTGAAGATTCGATACAGTGGTAATCAAGTACGGGAAACGGTGCATGTGAATTCGACAAACGAGGCTTAAAATGTCTAGATTGAGGATTCAATTAGAGTTTGTAAGTGGTTTTGCAACTGTTCATTCGTATAGTGTTTAATTTATCCAGATTTGGATTATTTTCGTAGTTTTTATCCGAGTCGGGTTTTTTTACATACAAAATTGTATGTGTCTTATTGTGTGTGATCGGTTTAATTTTTAATTATTTGCGATTGCCTAATATAAAATAAACGAACAATTAACATTATTCACATTTTGCTACATATAAAATAATTCAAATATTATTTTTTTAAATATTAATTTTTTAGATGAAAATATGAAAATATGCAACATTTAAAATTGATTTATTGATTTATTTTGACTTATTTTTATCCTTTGTAAACATTTTTTCTATTTTGGTCAATTTATTTTATTTTTTGATTAGTTTAGATGAGGAAAAGTAAAATAGTTTAATTAAGAAATAAAAATGTATTTAAAATAAAAATAAGCAATTTGTAAATTTTTTGAGACTAAGGCCTTGTTTGGGCAAAATTTTAAAATTTTTGCTTAATTATATTTTTTTTGGATTTTTTTTTTTTAGTTTTTGACTATTTTTGTATTATTTTGAATTGACTCAATTAGACGAAATAAGTTCACTAAAAATAAAAACAAGCAATTTTAAATTTAACTTACTAGTTTATTTTTGCCCTTTTTAATTTTTTTGATATTTTAGTTATTATTTTTATTTTAATAGTTCATCTCGAGGAGAAGAGTAAAGAATTATAATAGGATAACTAAATAATATTATTTTTAGGATAAATTACACTGAATTTTCTTGAGATTTATGACAAAACAGAAACTTTATATATAGTTTCTAAAATATAATTAACTTCCCTTTATATTTAATTTTTACATCAAATGAAATCAATCGTTAAATTTTTTAACAAAAATCACCATCACCACTCCAAAATCATTCACACCCCAAAAACCACTGTTCCAAACCCACAATGCCATTGACCGCCGACCCCTACACCGCCGCCATCGCCATTTCTCTTTCTCTGCTGCTATCTCTCTCTCTCTGCTGCTCTTTGCCCCCCCTCTCTCTCTCTCTCGGTGTGGGGGTTGACAGTGTGGGGATTGACGGTCGGCGGCGTTAGTTGTGAGAGATTGGTGGTGGTAACAGTGGCGTGCGACATCATCTTTGTAATATATATATATATATGAGAGAGAGAGAGAGAGACGCCACTACCAACCCTTCACCGCTAGCGTCGCCGACCGTCAACTCCCACACCGAGAGAGAGAGACGACAGAGAGGAGAGTGAGAGAGAGGGCAAAGAGTAGAGAGAGCATATAAAGATGGACAACGGTGGCGGCGGTGTGGGTTTAGGGCAGTGGTTTTGGGGTGTGGGGGTGATTTTGGGGTGTGAAATGGTTTTGGAGGTAATTTTGGGTAGTGATTGTGGTTTTTGTTAAAAATTTTAATAGTTAGATTTATTTGATGTAAAAATTAAACTAAAAGATGTTAGTAATATTTTAGAAATCACAGAGAAAATTTTTATTTTTGTCAAAAATATCAGGAGAAGTTAGTGTAATTTACCTTATTTTTTATTAAAATTAAAAATAAATTTTTTTAAAAATAAATAAATAATTATTTCATGTCCAGAGCCAAACCCTTCTTTTGAAATAATATCCAGGCGGGTAACATTGGCGCCCATTATACCATTTCATTCCTCGTCGTCTTCTTGCATCTCTCTCTCTCTCTCTCTCTCTCTCTCTCTCTCTTTCTCTTCGCCACCGCCACATCAATGAACTCCGATGCCGAGTCTTCTCTCATCGACAAACTCCAATCCTCCGATCTCGACCAGATTCACCAACTTTTCTCCAATTTCTTGCAGCCTTTCAGCGCTCTCATTTCTCTCACTGCTGCAGCAAAGCCCAAGAAATCCAAGAAGCCGTCACACTCTGCCGATGAAGACCACCGCTCCACCGTCCGATCTCTTGCCAAGAAGTTCTTGCCCTTCCTCAACCGCGCCCTATCAATCATCCCCAAACGTCTCTCTGAAACCCCGAATATCGACGAACAAATTGGTTCGCAACTGTTCAGAACTTACCAACTATGCCTGAATTGCTTGGAATGTTTGTGTTCGCAATTGTCGTGCAAACCCTATTCCGTTCACATCCAGAGGATTCGGTTGATACATTGCTTCGAGGCGTGGGGGCGCTACAGGGATGCTCAAAACGAGGGATTTTCCGTTTTAGAGATCCTGCGGGGGATTGAGATTGGTGTTTCCGGTTCGAAGGTGGTGAAGAAGTGTCAGTACTTGCCAATTTTGGTATTAGAGAGTGCCGATCATGGTTTTGCATTATTGGTCGTGGAGATTGTTGTTACGCTCGTGAAGTGTGTTTCCGTGAGCCAAAGCAAAGAGGAAGGAGATTACCGGAGGGTACTCACTTTGGTGGACGAGGTCACACCTTGGTTCAGGTGTGTTTTTCTGTTTATACAAACATACATACTAGTTTCTTGACCCACGGGCTCGATTTGATTTTCTTAATCAGAAACGTAGAATGATGTAAACAGTTTGATGAAGTAATCCACCAAAACGAATGAGGAAGAGAAAAAGAATGATGGATATGGGGAATTTCACTCTGTCTTCCATTCCACCAATAATAGAAAATGGAAACAGAATAAATGAAAAAGGAAAACTTAAGGATGATGAATAGAAGAGAAGAAAGATTGCAGAGAAAACTGAGAGCTGTAACGTATTGTATGCATTGATTAGGGAGATAAGAGATCAAAAGGGGGATAGAGGATTATATCACGGAGACGTACACGTGACAATTCTCTTATAACATCTAAAGCAACACATGACACACACTTCGTCAAACTTTTCAATATGAACTTTTAATTTACATATGTATCACAAAAACATATATGCACTAACTCAATTGCGTAGATTACTTTTTATGCTATGTTATTTTTTGTTGCATCTCAAGGTGGGTGATCCCAACTACATGAGCATTAGTGCCCAATCAAATTAAAAAATTAACGTGGAAAGTGAAATAGCACATGATAAGTCCCCCCTGCGTCCCCCGTCCCCCGTTTCGTAAAAGCAATCAAGATCACCTGATGTCTTTTCTGCTTCCAAGGATACACTTTACACACACACACACACACACACACACACACACATATATATATATAAAATATTTGGAGTTTGTAACGTATCCACGATGCTTCGTATTGGATTAATTGCTTAAAATTCCAAGGGGTTGGTTGTTAAACAGCTAAAACTGGGTCAATTGTTTGTCATGACATAAGATAATTAATTTAGTGATGAGGTTTTATACTGTTATAATATTATAGGGTTTTAGACGCAAGTGCACATGAGAGGTTGCACAGGGTGCTTGTGACATATCTGAATAAATGCACTTTATTTTTGGTTGGAGAGCTAATGGATCTCAACAAGGACCTGGTGCGGGAATTCTGCTTGGCAATACTTGTTGAGTACTCAAAATCATCAATGAAGGATCAACTGCAGAAGGTAACTGTTCCAATTCTCACAGTTTGTAAGGTTCTGTCTGTGCATGCACGTGTGCTGCATACTGTTTTTTTTTTCCTTTTTTTTTTCCTCCTGATTGATATTTTATCTACAGTTTGCACGCAGGATGTGTTCTTCTTTGTTCTCACAAAGATATGACCAATCGTCATCCATCATTGACATATTAACATGCATTTTGGATTTCATGTCCGGTCAATGTAAGGTAATCTTGTAAATTTGTGTGCTCAGGAATATGCTCAATTAAGCCATTTGTTAAAAACTGGTCAACTTGGTTAAAATTATGTTTGAGATTTGAGCTTCAACTGCTTAATAAATGGAAGGTTATTTAATGACACAATTATATGAACTGTACATCTACGCATCCTGTTATTATCTGCAAACACATGATCATTTAAGTATCATTTCCATAATATGTTGTAAACCCTAAAATCATGCCTGCGTTTTGTGTTCAATATGATTTACTAGTTATTTGCCCTGTAGTTTTTTTTTTGAACATTTCCATGCTCTAGATGGTTGCACTTTTGGTGGGGTAGATAATTAAGGGTTTTTGAGTCAAAGAAAAGGTTGATGTGGGAACTTTTAGTTTTGCTTGGACATTGGTGATTTCAATAGGGGAATGGTATTATTTTTTAGTGGTGGAACTTTATATTTGCTCAAGATTGGAAACAAATTTTGGCTTTTAATTTTATTGTTTATATGCTATCGGAGATGGCATGTAATTTTTGGATTTTGTGTTCGACTTCTTTTTGGAATTGGTTTCTGTTTTAGGTTTTAACTGCCCTTACCATCTCCATTGTATAATATTTTATACGCATGTCATTTTGAATCTAATTACTAGAGTAGCTTAGTTGGTAAGAGATGTTGTTAGTGATGTTTAGAGTTTTTAGTTGTATCTTGTAAGGTATATATTCAAGCATTTGTTTTACCACAATAAAGTAACAATGCTCGAAGAGGTCTTTAAATCGAAGTTAGAGGACCCCAAAAGTGCAAAAGGCCTATATTAGTTACCTTACAATCATTTCCAAAAATTTTCTAGTTTATGCAACAACTTACGTTGTCACCCAATTATTCCCAATTGACTTAAGAAGTGGTGAGGTTCACCACTAAGCATACAGAATCATCCTTACTGTTGTCACTTACCCTTTCAGCAAATTTGAGCCTTTTTCTCTAATGCCATCACTCTCTCTATTGCTTTCTCTCCCTAGAACTACTCTCTACAATCATTACTCTATTTCTATAACACACACATTGACGCACATAGATATATATAGTCAATTACACAAATATACGCATATATACACATATTTATGTATGTTATGAATTACAATCACAAATTCTTGAACCAGTTCATCAAACATGTTAAATAGCTAATCATCAATATGCCTCAAACAAAAATGCTCTTGTAAGCACCATTACTCTTTTTAGCTGCATTGATACTTGTTTTTAGTCAACAACAAGGACTTTCTCCTAAGCATGGAGGAATACATTTGCAAAATAAACATGCATGGATGGATGAGCATTGCACTGCAATGCCTCTCAGTCAATTAAGGATTTGACTAGAAAACATGAGTGAACTAAGGAACCTTCATAAAAAACCAAATATTCTCCCATCTCTCTCTCTTTCTCTAATGCTGTTGCATTACCCAATAATGTGATCCAAGGTTTAAAAGAAACGAGAGGAAATAAGAACAATAATTCTCAACTATGCATAGATACTAATATGTCAAAGCGATCTTACAACATTCCTAGGTTGAGGACAATGAAAGAAAAGAAGAGAAGAATGGAATACGAAAGGAGGAAAAGGAAGTGATAGAAAACAACTACTGCAGTACTGCTGCGGCAGCAACCTGTTCTGCAAAGCCATTAGCTTTAAGTATTAGGATATAATAAGGAGAAAGGAAACTGTTGATGGAGAACTGCAGAAGGTATATGGCTAATAAGAAGGTAAGTAGTAAGAACATCACTGAAGTACGAGCAACATCTAATAAATGAAGAAGCTTATGATCCGCCACACCATTCTGTTGTGAAGTATGAGCGTAACTCGTTTGATGAATAATACCACGATTAACATGTTAAGTCACCAATTATCTTAAAAGTTTAAGCTGTTAGGAAATTGGTTTAACAATGTATATCAAGTTATTCAACACTCTTTCTCACGTGCGACCCTATCTCGTACGTGGAGAGGCGAACAAACTGAGCATGTGCACCAACACACAGAGTGTACAATAACAAATATAACAGGAAAATATATCACGAGACTTGAACTCAAGACCTCATTGAACTAGAGCTCTGATGCTATGTTAAGTTACCGATTTTCTCCAAAACTTAAGCTGTTAAGAAATGGGCCCAACAATGTATATCAAGCTATCAAACATAACACAAAGATTCAACATCAAACTGTGTGTATTATAAGGCATTATCGGATCGAAAGATTCTAAGGCATTGTCAACTATTCCTGATCCCATGCAAATGTTTTGTGACAATTAGGCTGCAATTTTCGTTGCTAGTAATTCTGTTTTTCATGAGTAAACTAAGCATATTGCGGTTGATTGTTATTTCATCAAGGATTTGTTGATGCAGAAGCATGTTGTCACTCCTTATATTCTATCAGAAGATTAGTTAGGCAATACCTTCATGAACTTTTAAGTCGTTCCTCTTTCATCACTCATGTATGATTTCTATACTCCAGCTTGAAGTGGAGTGTTAGAGTATTTGCTTTTTTTTTTTTTGCATTATTGTAATAGATGTCGTAATGAGTTTTATATAAATAGATGTGAGGGGGAGGGAGACTAATTAAGTACCTAAAATTCTATTCTTTTATTCTCGTCTTCTTCTTTAACCCTAAGTTCTCAATCTTTTGCACTTTTAACTTTAAGAAATTAGTAACTCTCAAACTACTTCATGAGAAATTATGCAACTAGAGAAATGATTCACTTTAAGTCTAGTTTCAACTCCAATTAAGTATCAAGAGAAAAAAGATTTGTATAGGTCGAAATGTGGTCAAAACATTAAACTAGATTGATTTGGAAAAATTTTCATAACAGTCGTACTGACTTTAAATTTCATTTCTCCCAAACCACACACCCAAAAATCATCAAATTTTCATGAAATAATGTTTGAGAAGTCTACTTCCAAATTTCTTTTGAGTCGAGAGGAAAAGAGATATAGAACTCAGGTTATGATCTAGAGTCTGAATAATGGACATAGGTCAATATATGTCTTTTCCGCATAATAGTGTCAAGTGTCAACCAAAGACTGGTGCATCTGAGATAAACCTTAGTCACTTCGTTGCTCCAAATTTTTCTGGCAAACTCCAAAACACAACATCTAATATTTTTTTTTTTAAAAAATGCTGAACTTTTTTCACAGTTTTGGAAAATTTGACATAACCTGGTCACTTCAAATTCGAATGAGGTCTGTTATATGTCAAAACAAAGGTAGAACATAAACCTATTTTGATGTCTGCTTGAGGCCCTATATGAATGTTTTGGTATGCCTACATAAAAAAGGCCAGGATAGATCTAGTAAAATTCTCAGAACATTTTGAAAAGGGCACAATGAGATCCAAGCTTACAAAGTGGACTGCTCAGAAGAAGAAATTATCAAAAATCTAAACCATGTGGTTCTAGAGTTTTGACATGTATACCGTTATTATCAAATGAAGTTGAGCCATCCAAAACGAATTTCACGCTGATGGTGGCTGTGTTTGTTTTGTTAGATCTTTTAGATCTTGTGTCCGTGTCCATTCGACCAAGACTCTCGTGGTGGCTGGGACTTTTACTTAAAACTTGCACAAAACATATGATGAACGTCCTTCTTTGCTCTTGCTATTACATTTTCACGGTAGGGAAAAAAGTTATATTTTTTCTTTCAGGAATGTATTAATGTCATCAACTGCTTCTTTTAACCGCATCTCCATTAATTTTCTCTCTGTATGCTGAATTACATGGGGTTCTTGTGTTCTCTATACATCCTTTCAAGTCTTACACTCTACTTCTCTTAGGGAAACTCTGATTTTCACTTGTTACTTCAAGCATTGGAATTTATGGTAGCTCTGCCGATTGACTGTTAGTACTAATGATAATATTACTTCTGCTTTGCAGGTTGAAACAGAATGCTCTAAAATGGAATTTCTTGAACTTGTCTACTATTGTGCTATTAAATGTCGAGCTGCAACTAGAAATTTGTGTTGTGGCCTTGCAACATATTTGAGCAAAACAGCAGGTGAATCCTGTCAGGTATTTTTTGTGCTTTATATTGATATTTACCCCTTTAGAGCATTATGCATGTTTCTTCTCCAACATCCTTTTGTGTTGTGGATGGTATTAGCTGTATGATGAAGTATAATGTAACCCTTTCTTCAGGTTTTGTCTCCTTTTGATCTGATTCTGAGGCTTTATGGTACTGGGTTGTTCGTTAGTGATTGCAACGGTCAGTCAGGGCAGTACAACAGCATAACGACCAGAAACATGAATGATGGATCTGTGATTGCATTTTTGCTTGATAAGGAGGATGTGTTCCCTAATTTGGCATCTTTGCTTCACAGATTGAAATGTCACTTTCCTACTAGCAGCAAAGATATTAGTCTGCCTATTAGTGCCGAATACAACTATTCTGTAGATTCTGCATGCCAAATGCATTTGCTCATAAAATCAAATTATGAGGCCTCAAGAATTTGTAAAATGGAGCATGGCATGCCTTATCTTCTGTCTTACTGTAATGCACTGAAATTCTTGTGCCAGCCACTTGCTGATTTTGTAAATTCATCAAGGAAAGAGATTGTTGCTGAAACTGAAGATGCTTCGTTTCCCACCAAGCTTTGCAGTATCCAGTATGCATTCCATCAATTTTGTGATGTTTTTCTCTTTTGTCACAGGTAAGTCGATGCTATTTCTGCCATTTTACTTCAATTTTGTATTTTGGAAAACAAGCAGTAATTCTGCAAAAGTGTTGGTTGACATGCTATCAATTTTCAAGATTTTCTTATTAAAAAAAATAGTAACTGCATGAGTCATATAGTAATAATCTAATCTCAAGTTCTTTTTTTTTTTCCTCGATCACTTCTTTCTTGGTCTATATAATTTGTAGATACAAAGGGGGAAGATTGTTGGAGGATGAAACCATTAAGAGGACAAAACCATTACCACTCCTCTTGCAACAATCTTTGACCCACGTTGATATCTTTGATTTGCTATTTAAGAGTTTTCTTTCTTTCTTGCTTCTTTCAATTAGGTATTATTTGCCACGTGCTGGCAGAAATGGTCCCAGATATGAAGTTCATTGAAGGGAATAGAAGTGCCCTTGTTGAGTGTAGTGTCCTGCATAAGTTAGTGTCTGATGACTTTGATTGGCAAGTCAAGCTTTTTGGCCAAAAATGCAAAAAAGTCAACCTAGCTTATTTGGCAAAAAAGCAAAAAAGCAAAAAAGCTAAAAAATTCAATCAAAACACTAATTCCTAGAATACTCTATTCAAACTCCCACTCTATTTTAGAAGATAATAATACTCCTACTTGATAATTTATTCACTACCAATGCCAAACATATATAATTATTATTATCAATTATATGTAAGGGCCAATTTGAACAAAAAGCAAAAAACCTACCTTTTTACCAAATCAACCAATTTCAAAAAACTTCTTTAAAAGTTAATTTAGTAAACAACCTCTTTTGTACCCAATTTAGCCTATTGGTTAAAAACGCAAAAAAACAAAACAACTAGCTTTTAAGTTAATTGCCAACCAGGATCTTATTAAAGGCTCTGGAAATTTTATTGTTGGAAACATTGTTTAAAAGCTTGTCTTACCTAGTTTAATTATGTTAATTAAGTACATGATTAAGATTACTTTTTTTTTTTTTGGGTTATGGATGCAGTGCATTTGAACAGGAGAGCAATGCATTTGATGATTATGAAAAACCGATAGTCAGTATCGCTGTGGCTGCCTTGACTCTGGCATTCAGAACTAAACTTTACGTCAAGGTTCCCAAGCTTATTTCATGATATTACCTTCACAATTGCTATTTTCATTGAATATTGTAGTTTGATTCCCGTTCAGCTTTTGCATGGAAGCAATGCTGTTGGTTATCCAGTACCTAATTGGTTTGTCTTTACTACTGCAGGAGAATGCTAACTTCATCAAGCAAGTTATTTCTGTTCATTGGATTCAAGCTAATGGCCTAAAATTTCTCTATGCCTCTCTTCACAACGTTGGTGTTACTCTATATAGGAATAAGCAAGTTAAAGAGGTACTTCCGTATGTTAAATATGGTTTTGAAGTGACTTGCATTTAATGTCTTTTCGATGACCACAATGTTTGACTGTGCAAGTACAGAACACCCTGCTTCTACTATATGTTTTGTCATTTTCTTTTACCCATCTTTTCTTTTGTTGATAATTAGTTATTCTCAATAATTTGTAGTGATCTGCTGCAATTAATTTTGGAGTTACCTGAAAATAATGGTGTTATCAAATTCTCTATGGTGATAGCTTTTAGTTCCTTTAGCCTTCTAGGGCGCACTCTTTAGCCTTCTAGGGTGCACTTTCTTGCAATTTGGAAGAAATTTTGGGAGGCAATGCATTAGCATTAGATTTTGTTACAGTAATTGATAGATATCCATAAAACATTACTACCAATTATCTTTTTGATCTGGAGATCTTGAAAAACACCTGAAGAAGGGAAAATTGTTATAGAACACTGTAAGGTTTTTGTTAACTGGCTGACAAAAAGCAAATTAAACGAAAAGTTAGAAACATAAAGACTTGAGGGTAAGAAAATGGACGAACTGGAATGCAGTACACTTCGTCCTAGAACGAGACGAGATGAACCGTTGGCCAAGACAATATGATGATGAGTGCGAGCCAAATTAGAAAAACAAGGATTAGCGGACATGTGGGAATTGGCGCAAGAATTGAGAACTCATGAAAGAGGCAAAATAGCAGCACATGCAATATTACTTGAGTTTGCTAATGCAGAGTGGGAACGACACGATAAGCAGAGCGCAATATGTGAACAAGTTCACTCAATTAAGTAGTAGTGCATCATGCGAACCAGCTAGAGAAGCCACTCGACTAAGAGGCGTGGAAGAGATGGAAAGTTGGGTCTGTGAAATTCTGTCAGTAACCTTATTAGTATAGTTGGGCTTACCATACTTATGTCAACAGTATGGTTTTGTATGATTAGTACTGCTACAATGATCACACTTTCGATCAGTACCACTACGTTACCCACTAGGAGAGCCACAACTTCCATGATTACTGTAAATAGTGCCACAAGTCCATGTGATGCGAACGATATATGGCATTATATTCTTAAATTTTATTCATTTTTCTTATAATAGTAAGATATCATATATAATATATTATTTAGATATTATATTATTTAAATATCATTTTTCTTTTCAATAAATTAGGATACTATATGATTTTGTTTTTTTTAGTTAATGATTCAAGTTTTTATCTATAATTAAATTTTAAGCTTATAAATAAGAAAGTCTTTCAATGTATTCAGCAGATTTTGATTAACAAAATTTGATATTGATTTATTATTGTGACTTTATCTTTTGTTTGATTACTAGTTCTTTAATTCTCGGCCATCTGGCATCATTTAGTATCAGAGTCAAATCAATCCATCGTTGAAGTCTTGCGCCACCATTGTTGTCCAGCACCATCACCAGCCTCTGTCTCCTCACGTCACCACCACCGCTTTCACTTGTCGTTGCTGCCTCGGTGCCTCCCAGTCGCCAACACCGCTGTCCTCTAAGATCGCGACCACCATTAGCATCAGCCTTCGTCTCCGCCGCTATAGATCTTCACCGACATCCGTCGTCGTCGCAACCTCGTGCCGTCGCTACCACCAATAGTTGACACCACTAGTCGCATATAAAACATTGGACCAATATTTAAATTCAAAGAAAAATCAGTAAAAATTTTGTTGTGGTCCACATTCAAGAATGGTTAAAACATGTCCACCAGATGACAACACGAAATGCTTGAGTGTGCTAGATATCTAGGAGTCTGGGGCACTAAAGTAACAACAAGGCCTCGATATTGAAGATAGGTAAGAATATCATCTATGGTACTACTATCTTCAGGTGGAGGAACATGCAAAGCAATAGGATCAATGGATTGGGGAGAGGAATAATCAACACAATTAGAAACCCTCAAGCTTTGGAGTTTTATCATGGATGGAGTTGCTAGAAAACGCAACAACTATGAATTGTGTAACCTCTTGAGGCATTTTGCAAGCAGATGACTTAAGGGCGAAATTCTTTTTCTAAATATTCTTTAACCGCTAAAGTATTTTGATAGGCATCTTCTAAATCAGTTTAAGAGGACAACATCTTATTTTGAATTTCTTCTCGTAATCTAAAAAGAAAGTAATTAGCAACATTAGATAGGTCACTACGAGTGTCGGTCAATTTTAATATATTTTTAAACTTTATAAAATATTCATAGATACTGAAATTTTGTTGCATGAGATTGTTGCCAAACAATTGTTGCGTACAAATTAGTAGCATTGATTTCTCAAGGGCCTCTGTGTTGTTTCGTAAGGAGCGCATAAAGGTTTGAAGGATACTCTTGTAATTTTTAATGGATGTTATTTTTTTATTTTTTTATTTTTTTGATTGGGCTTTGAGCAGAGGTTAGAAGCAAAGGTTAAAAGCTTGGGCTCAAAAGCTTAAATGAAAAGACTAGAGTTGAGTTCGGCTTTTGAGCAAGGGTTAGAAGCAAAGGTTAAAAGCCCAATTAGAAGCAAAGGTTAAAAGCCCAATTAAAAGCAAAGGTTAAAAGCTTGGGCTCAAAAGCTTAAATGAAAAGACTAGAGTTGAGTTCGGCTTTTGAGCAAGAGTTAGAAGCAAAGGTTAAAAGCTTGGGCTCAAAAGCTTAAATAAAAAGACTAGAGTTGAGTTTGGCTTTAATGAGTGGGCTTAAAGGCTTGGGAGAAAAAAAATAAAAGGTTAAGTTTTTTTTTAATGGGCTAATAAATGGGTTGGAAAAATAAAATAAAAGAAGGCCGTGATTGAAACGTGCAAAAGCTGGGTTGGTTACGGGCTGGGTTGGAAAATGGGTTGGCCTCTTCACCCTTTAGAGCAAAAGAGAAGGGCAGCTAGGGTTTTATAGGGTCTGCAGAGCAGCCGCACAGGAGAGGATGATGGCGGTGTAAACTGGTGGCGCCGATTGAGACTGCAACGGTGCGAGGCGGCGACGGCTGAGGCAACGAAGGCGCGGGATGTTGGTGGCGACGCAACTGTTGGTGTGGTGGAGCTTAAGGATGGTTGTGGTCGCGAGCGGAGGCGTCAACAATCTATGGTGGCTATGGCGGATGCTAATGGTGGCTATGGCGGCGACGCGACTATGGAGGTCGTCGGCACTGGCAGCTGATGGTGGTGGTCGTCGGGCAGCGGCGACGACGCGACTATTGGTGGTGATGGACTTCGGTGATGGCAAGCTGCGACGACAGAGAACGGCACAAGGATGATGGCGGCGGCAGAGTGACTGGTGGTCGCGACTTAAGACATCGTTGGCACTAACAGCTAGTGGTGGGGTTGTCGGAGTAGCAGCGACAAGTGAAAGTGATGGCAAGTGGAGGCAGCGGTGGTGGCGCTGGGTGACAGAAGCGCGGGATGGCGGTGGTGGAGGTGGTAAGGAACTGCGACTGGATCGAATTTTGGCTCTGATACTAATCGATGCCGGATGATTGGCGATTAAACAACTAAACAATTAAAGAACAGTAAATAAATTTTAAGACTAACCATCTAAATTTTAAAAACTCAATTTTGATTTATTTAAAAAAATTTAAAAACTTAACTTTGTTAAATTTTTTTATATAATGATTTATTTATAAGCATTCAAAAAAATTTTAATTTAAATTAGTAAAAATAAAAAATTACAATTCTAAAAAATTATAATTAAAGTTACTAAAAATAAAAAATTACGAATCAAAATTTTTTTAATTAAAGTAATTAAATTTAAAAATTTTAATAAAATCAAAATATAAAATATTGTTAATATTACTAAATTTTTAAACTTGAAATTTTTTTCTTCTGATGTCTTTTCGTTCCTGATCACACACCTTTTTGCACACAAAATCAGCTCACAGCTTTTAAAAAACAAACAAACAAACCAGCCCACTATTTTTTTCCCTAGCCTATCTTAGCCATTCAAACTCTTAGTTTTCTACCATGACTCCACCTTCCATTCCCGTCAAACCATTCAAACTTCCTCAACGTTGTTTGTTGCCACAAGAAATTTACGCCCTTACCAAAAAACTATTTATTTTATCATACGAAATCTTTGTCAACGTCCATCCACCAAAAAAATTTGTTGCTACCATGTGTGCACTACCTAGGGAACTCCTATGCACATGGCTTTGATTCATATGTATTTTTTTTAACACACAAAAAAGCAATTGACAAAAAAAGTCCAACAAAAAAAGTCCAACAAAAAAAGTTAGGGAAAAACGAAAAAAAAAGTGCAAAAAAAAAAAAAAAGACTAAAAGAGTCAACAAAACCTAAAAGAAAAAAAAAATAGAAAAATAGTAAAACCAAAAAAAGGCAAAAAAAAAAGTCACTTTTCTTTTCCTTTCTTCTCCCTCCTCACACTTAATGGAGTGGCCACGAACTAATAATTTTTATACATTTTTTTGGTGCGCCAAACAAGTTTGTAAGATTCTCATTGATGGAGGTTATACCATGAATGTCATATCCAAAAAAGGTGTTTGAAGCGTGAATTTTACGCCTACACAGCACCCCACCCATATCATTTGTTTTGGGTGAATGACACTAATTTTTTTGTCACTCAAAGGTATTTGATTCATATCGAGATGGGTGTTTATTTTGATGCCGTTTGGTGTGATGTGCTTCCCACGACATGTACGCATATACTCTTTGGTTATTCCTGGATGCACGAGTTTTGTGCTGCCTATCATACGTCTACTAACACCATTACATTAAGCTTTAATAGCCGAACTATCTTATTAAAACCTGCTTGTTCCAAACCAGTTAGGGTCATACCGCGAGGTATCTCCCACTTCTCCACCTATTGAGCTCCCATGTTCTCCCGTGACCCTTGAGCCATTACTGGGTCTAACTTTTGAGTCACCTGGTCGTGTTACTCCTCCACCTTCCAACTTGGTAGCCCCAGTTGTTTCTTTGTCACTCATACAAAACCCGACCTCTCTTAGCCATCTTGAGTTTGAGAATATTGCAGCTTCTCCTTCTCCTTTAGCTCCATCCATGCCTGACACTCCTTCATTAAAAATGCTTTCATCACTCGTGGACTATCTTCAGCATAAGCCTACATTTGTATTATCTTCTCCATCTACCGCTTTCGTCAAATTCGGCTATATTGATTTTGTGAGTGTTGAAGATTTTCTATGAGTTATCGAGCCTTATTTTGTGGATCTTCTTAACTAGCTCACGTTTTAGATTTCTTGACCCCAGCAGATCTTGAAGTAGAAGACCTATTTACAATACTTGATTATTTGGTATGGACGCATACAACGGCCGAACTCGAGGACAGTTCTTTTTCTCAGTGGAGGAGAATCATGCGGACAATATATGGTATTATATTTTTGAATTTTATTTGTTTTCCTCATAGTAGTAAAATATTATATTATATTTTATTATTTAGATATTATATTATTTAAATATTATTATTTTTCCAATAAATTAGGATATTATCTGATTTTGTTTCTTTTAGTTAAGGATTCAAGTTTCTATTTTTAATTAGATTTTAGACTTATAAATAAGAGGGTCTTTTAATGTATTGAACAAACTTTGATTAATAAAAATTGATATTGAGTGATTATTGTATGATTTTCTGTTTGTTTGGTTACTAGTTATTTAATCGCCAGCCGTTTGACATCACTATGACTACATTATGTGAAATGAAAGGGGAACACTAGGATATAACTAGGGGTGGAGTAGGAACAATTGATAAGTGTTTGAGCGAAGAATGTAGTAGTTGAGAATTGGCATTGGAAATGGTTAGTAAGGTTTAACTGGCAAGAATTTGATCTTTGAAGCCCTGCAAGTAAAAGTTCAAAACAAAAAGAAGTGAGGCAATGATAAAGCCCTCCAAATGACGCCTCTACTCTACAAAATCAATAGTGAAAGGTCGATGTTGCAATAACTGATTCCAAAGACTCCTCATATTACTATAATGTTCAGCGGGAGGCTTACCAGATTACTTAGTAGTCAAAGATTCTCATAAAGCTCATAGACCCGAGACACATTACTTTGGTTAGAAAAGAAATCAGTAAGAGAATTTCAAATTTTCTGACGTATTACAAAGTTCCATTGTAGTGACAATATAAGACTCCTAACTGTGCTATAACCAACCTATAACCACTGAGTCGATACATTTCTAATCTGTAAATTTAGAATTCCCAAGTTTAGGAGGAAGATCGATAATGTAACTCAATAATTTCTTTCCTCTTAGAAAAACTTTACAGGCATGCGCTAAAGCTAAATAATGATGCCCTATTGAGGCACTTAGATGTAACACAGCAGGTAACTCTTCATACTTGAGAATCACAAATTTATCCTCCCATAGCGAAGGACCCAACAAATAATATGAGTAAAGAAAATAACAAGAAGAAAGCAGCGGAGCAACCAACCAACAAAACGAATCAGATCAAGGACGAACACACCAAGTTGTATGCGAAATAAGGAACTAGATCGTATTCTAAATTGGTGGCGACAACGAACCAGATCGCAATGCAAATGAAAAGTAAACGGGTGACGACCAGATCTCGAACTAAACAGGTCGCAATCAAAGACCAACAGTGTGACTTTGAATCAGAAGGATTTTGAGCAAACGAAACCAAACAAACTACAACGGTCTTTTGAACAAACAAACAGCGAACCAGAGCAAAGGGGCTGCAGCTACGATCAAAAGGGCTTTCGATACCAAACCAACGACGATGAGATCGCAAGTCGCCGACAACCATATCACGAATCAAACACCTTTAGAGTCAAGCGCGAACAAAAAAGGAACCTCGACTAACCCTCTAAACAACAATCAACGACCAAATCAACATCCAATCTGTTATGAAGCGGGGGAATTAAAAAGTAGTTGCGAATTACTTAGTCGATTGCAGTTGGTTAGCTGTTAGTTAGGAGCTGCAGTTCGGTTAATAAAAACAAGGGCGAACAGAGCAAGGCTCTGCGATTGTAATTTTCTTGACTTTGCTTAATAAAATTTGTATTTTTCTTGAGCGGGATTTCTTCTTCCTTGGCTATTCATATCATTTGGTATCATAGCAAGCCTTCCTTGGCCTGTGAAGATCCATCTGAAATGGTGGAAGGAACTAGGTCCTAGGAGGTGAAACGAATGGAAGAATCCATTCGAGGACTGCGAGAAAGTTTAGTGAAGCCATTAAAGATATCAAGCAACTCCTGGCAACTATGAATATCAAATATGATCAACTAGCTGCAAGGATTTTGGGTTCACATTCAGAACATTGGGAAAATTCACAAGCACTACAAGGCGCGACGCAAAACACGACATTGCCAATTAATCCCAGATTTGCTAAAGTCGACTTTCCCAGATTTAGAGAAGAAGATCCAACTGGTTGGATATATAAATGCGAAAGATTCTTTGACTTCAATCAAGTTGAAATTCATAAGGTAAAAATCGCATCAATTCACATGGAAGGAAAAGCATTATCTTGGTTTCAGTGGTTTGAGAAATCATGCATCAACAGAAACAATTGGAGGGAATTTACAGAGGCGTTTGTCAATCGATTTGGTTCTAACCTATATGAGGATGCAGTAGGGGAACTCACAAAACTAAAACAACTGGGAGACGTTAAAAACTTCCAAAAGAGATTTGAGCAACTTGCTAACAAGACAATAGGATTACCCGAAAATTTTTATGTGAGCTGCTTCATAAGTGGACTCAAAGAAGAAATCAAGGCAGGGCTAAGAATGTTTAGACCCACTAACATTGTGCAAGAAGAGAGTTTGGAAGCCATGAATAGGAGGAGTAAACCAGTGTTCCAAAATCAGAGGGCAATAGGTAATTCCTCAGGAGGTAGGACAATCAACCCTCAAGCTGCTATCAATAATGCTCAAATACGTATTAAGAGGTTAACTAGTAAAGATTGGGAGGAGAGAAAAGAAAAAGGTATGTGTTTCAATTGTGATCAGAAGTATGTTAGAGGCCATATTTGCAAAAGGAGACAGTTTTATTTACTTGAAGCTGAAGGAGATCAAGATGACAAGGAAGTAGCTTGTGGGGAAGGAGCTGAAGAACCAACGTTAGAATTAGAGGAAAAAAGGGATGCCCACAGAGATGCAAGTGTCGATCTCTGGTGACTGCATTGATGCTGACATCATAGTTGGAAATGTTTACTGGTGGCTTATTAAGAACTTCTAGATGATCTAGTGTAGTATGAGAGTAAGATTGAACGTTCTGTTACCAAGTTGAAGTACAAAGTACTTAAAGCTTAGGGTTTAAGAGGGAGAAGAGAGGAGAAAATGAGATAAAGAAATAGGTTTTGTAACTTAATGAGCCCCTTTCACCTCATTATTGGGATAAGCTGGTTGATTGCCCACTGAGACTTGATCGATTGTTACCGAAGAACAATCATGGTGTGCACATCAAACGACAGTCGATTCCAGTTTCAAGGAGATAGGCAAGATTTCTTGTTATTGTTGGGATGAGGAACTCGACGATTTGAAGTTTAGCCAGCTGGTTGGCCAGTCTGGTTGTTAGCACAGAGAGTATTGATAGATGGGACTTCTATTAGTAGTATGTGAATACGAAGATGTCTTTTCAGAGGAGGACTTCTACGAGTAATATGCGAATATGAAAATGTCTTTCTGGAGGTGCTACCACCAGAGCCCCAGCATTGCGAGGTTAACTTCACCATCGAGTTGCAGCCAGGAGCTGTGCTGATTTCAGTGACACTACACCGTATGATGCCACCAGAACTTCAAGAGCTAAATACCAATTTTAGAAGTTGTTAGACAAGGAATTTATTTGACCAAGTACATCTCCATGGGTTGCATAAGCTCTGTTTGCAAAGAAAAAGACGAATCACTACGTCTGTACATCAACTATTGAGAGCTCAATTGCATGACTATTAAGAACTATTTGCCCTTGTTGTGGATTGCTGACCTGTCCAATCAGTTGAAAGGATCAAGATTTTTTTCAATGAGATCAGATCACGTTATCATTAGCTATGAGTCAGAGAAGGGGATATACCAAAGGCAACATTTTGGACACGGTACGAAAACTACGAGTTCATGGTTATGCTGTTTAGTGTGACTAACACACCTGTCGTCTTCATGAGCATGATGAATAAGCTTTTCATGCCATACTTGGACCAATTTGTGGTGGTCTTTCAAGCTTTTCACATACCACAATTGTATAAAGTACCTCTACACACAGAAGGACTTTAACATGAGACAGCGACGATGGATGGTGTATTTGGAGAACTACCATACCATTTCACCCTATCTTATCACTTAAGTAAAGCCAACGTTTTAGCTGACACAGTCAGTCAGATTACCAGAGGAATGATGGCTAGTATCGCAGCAAGGGAATGAAAGATGATGGACACGATAAATGACTTTAGGATTTGACTTGTTGAATGAGACGAGGTGCATGTTTGTGTGCAATAGTTGCCACACCATGCTTGCTTAGCAAAGTGATAGAGGCGTAAAAACACGATCAAGAAAGTTTTGTAGATCCCGCTTATCAATCGAGGAGTCTATGACTTGTTAGGAAGTGCATGCTAACGGAAACTTGAAGGTCCAGGGACAAGTTTTTGTACTGAATGCTGACAGGTTGCGGGATGAAATTCTTAAGGAATTTCACCTGTCATGTTTTGCGGTTCATCCTGGAGGAATGAAGATGTACCAAGTCTTGAAGAGTGTAGAGCAACACGAAGAAGGATGTGGCACAGTTCGTTAGCTGTAATGTTGCCTTTGTATATGGTATTATGGTTTTCCATTCTATAAACATCATGTAGTAGGTTGATAAATACCCTGATATGTATGCTCCCTTTCTTGTTTTCTCTTCTTTTTACTTATAAACACTATTGTATAATTTTGTTGCATTAGTGGCTGGGCTTCCATTTGAGGCATCAATGTTTCTTTGCAGGCTTCAAAGGCACTGAAATTATGTTGCAGGGCTTCATGGACTTGTGTTTCAAGTCTTTGTGATGCCATTGCAAATAAATCAAATAGGTTTTGCAATGATGTCTCAGAAGATGCCGTTAACAACTTTGTCAGTGAGGCATGTGCAAAAAGTGCATTTCTTCTTGATTTACTTTATCAATGTGACACTTATAATAACGCCACTAGAATGATGGGATATAGTCTTGAAAACTGGTCTGCTGCTGAAAATGTGTTCAATAGGCTGCCAAGTCCTATAGATATGGTGAAGCAGTGGGTGAAGGTTGGCATCTGAATGCTTCTTGCTGTCTTTAGTATAATTGCATTTCTTCTGTATGATTTTTGCTTGGTTTACAGATAGAATGCAAACTTTGTAAGGATCCAAACATGGACCGTAGTGCTACAAGCTTATACTCTTTGCTGTCATCTTCTGTTAAAGTGTCAAAAAGGTCACTTGGCATAATATTAGAGCAGGTTTGGCCTACTTTTTTCTTTTAGATTTTTGATAGTCTCATGATGATATTCTTTTCATATCTCCAAACTTTTTTCTGAAGCTTCTGATGTTATATGAATACTGTTAAGATTTAATAGCTATTTGTTTCCATTTCATGCTTAAAATTCAGGAGCTTTTAGCATATAATGAACTGAGTGCTGTGAACCCAAGATTATCTCAGAAGATGCAAATGGATATCATAGCTGTCCTCCTAGCAGAGGTGTATGTTACACCTGATTGCTGTTTGCAGAAATCTAAAATTCTTATTGCAAAAGGACGGGGATTAAGGGCCTGTGGAATTGAAGGTCTGAATGGTTGTATACAGTGTTTGTCAGAAGCAATATCTACAATAGTGAGTTTTCTCGAGTTTCGGTTTGCCCATTAATTTTTTTCTCAATTACATGCTGTTGCTTAGTTTGAAAATTCCCCATTTGTTATTACGTTGCTTTTCCTGGCATCGGTTGTGATTGACATGAAACTGTTACTGAAACAGAACGACATGAATGGTGAAACAGTTCGGCATCAATTAGCTGTTGCATATTCCTTGCGTGCACTGTGTATTCAGGAGGCTGAACCAAACTCACAGGTCTTTTGCGTAAAAGGCTAGTTCCCATTATTAAGTATTAATTGCTGACGAGGTTTTATCTCAGTTTGATGTATCTATATCTATATATGCGTGTTTATATTGCACATTACCCTTGTGTTGTAATATTTTCTTGGCTTTGGCTTCAAACAGAGAACTTTTGAAGATATTCGTGCTGCACTAAATCTATGGTTGAGTCCAGATTGTTGCCTTGCGGATGACCAGTGTAATATGGTTTGTGAAAATATGCCAATTGTGTTGTTTCATGTTGTTGATATGTTATCAATCAAGGTAATTTCTATGATCTTATCCTGAATTTAGATTCTGCATGGAGTTCTACGTATGAAGTAGTTTTGTTGCCTAATTACCTTCTCTTGCTTTTGTATCTCTAGGGTTGCTCCGAATTTCACGCTGACCTGTATGGGCTGTTGATCAGATTATTTAAAAAGAAGAATGTTCCATTGGAGAAGTGTTTGGCCTTTTTGTGGCAGTGCAGAAGGCTTGGTCATGCCCTCTGTGCTTCACCAGTGAGTGAGGGATTCATTAAAACTTTGTCACAGCATTGTGGTGAATTATCAAAATCAGTTGATTTCTGGAAACGTTGCATGAATGGATCAAGGCCACTGGAAATGGGGTTCCATCTGAGCCTCTCCTTCATGTTTATTAACTTCTCCCACCGCTCTCGTCACATCGAAGGTTCTTTCCGATCCGACATCAAAGTTGATGAAGTTAAGCAGGCTGCTTCAGATCTCACCTCCAGTGTAAGATTTTTTAATAGCTATACAAGATGGTTTTGCCCTAATGCAGATTAAACTGTGTTTTTGCACCTGTTAATCAGGGTGACTTTTCTTATTTTAGGTTCCTCTTTGCAGTAGTTCAGTTTTCCTTGCTGCACATCTCTATCATGACTTGTGTGGAGGAATGATTTCGAATGGGCAGCTACTTGAGGTAACTTATAGTATAATTGCTTCCATACTTTGTAGAAGTTAAATTCATGTAAAATTTATATTCAGAAATCTTGTATGCAATTTGAATTATGCTATACCACGAGGTATTTAATCTCTCGAGCCATGGAGACTGAGAAGGCTAGGTTTTTTGGTTCTGGGTTTTGAAAAACAAATCAGAAGTAATTAGGACTCCCAGATCCTGGAATCTTGTAAATTTGTAATAAAAGGGTCTTAGGTGTTTTCGGCTTACAGAACAGGCCTAGAAATTAACAGTTTAATCTTTTTCCAGTTCTTGCCATTGTTAGGCACTATTTTTGGTGAATTAATGCTTGGGTTATATGTTCCTTTCCTCCTTTTCCTTTGACTTGATTGTTGACTCCCATTTTGGTGAAATTAAAGTGCCATGAATGAAAACGAGACCTAGACATTTAGATACATACCATGTCCAGAGAATCTATTGCAAAAACGAGAACCTTGGTTTAGCCTGGTGTTGGATTTTTATCTGTTGTATCCACATATCACATTGCTCAGGTATCTATCTGTAAGCATTTAAGTTTTACTAAATGCATGAATACTTCTCTAGTTTGGAGGATTACATGGATGATACAACTCTTAATGATATGATCTAATTAAGAAGAGGACTTGGTCACACTAGGTCGTTGGAAACCTGGGGATGTGGAATTCAAACTATTACTCAAGGTACCATATGATCTTGCTGACTTGCTGTATTTGTTTCGTTTGTACGAGTTCAGAAGTGGGCGAAGGGAAGTGGGAGTTGCTTAAAATCTTTTTTGCTTTGTTTTTGCGAGGCACATTTTGGATTTCATCTTTCTTTCATTTTCTATATGATTCTTTCCATTCTTCCATTGTTGCCTGATTTTGAATTCAAGATTTCTAAAGGAATCATAGTCTTGATAGTTAATCTGTGCAAGGCAGAAATTATGAAGCATGGGTATTTCAAAATGTTGCCGTACACGTACTAGGTACATACCAAGCACCTGTATGGTTTCCGTACAAAAAAATACGTACCGGGCACCCCAAAATACGTACCGGGTACTTTTTCAATTATTGGGTATATCACCGGTACGTTTTGGTTGTACGAATAGGCATGTTGGGACTTAATATGAAGTTTTTTGAAAATTTTAGAAAGTGCCAGAGTAAATAACATGTTGACTCTTTTGATATAAAGACAACTTTGAGTGTTAAAAACATAATTTTGATTTTTTAATTTTAATAAAAATGCTAAAAATGTAAACTTGTATAAGAAAATACTTCTTCTAATACTTTCTCTTAGGGGTTACAATAGTTAGAAACAACTTTCAACCAATACAATTTCTATAGTAATCATCGTCCAGCAGTAAGTATTGCCATTTGCCGTCTAAACTAACAATCCTAAAAAACAACCTAAGAAGCACGAACACTTCTACGATGGTGGCGTGTCGTGTCGGACACCCGTGTCGGACACAGACTTTTCGGATACTCCTAAATTCGTATTCAATATTTTTTAAACGTGCCTTGATTAAAAAATTAAATTTATAATGCCATACACTTTTTCGAGACTTGACGAATATTTCAATGGCATTTTTTGAACTCTATAAATACGTTCTATGTGAGGAATTTCTTCATAGTAACAATGTTTTGCATTTTTTAAAACGCAAATTATGCACATTAAATATATTTTAGAACATTTATAAGAAAAAATATAAAACTTTTTAATTCTATTAGTAACATGTTGTATATTTTTAATTACCATTGAATAAATTATTTATATATTTGACATATAATAAATATATAAAACTGTAAAATTTTAACGTGTCTCAGACGTGTCGTGTCCTTCATTTTTGAAAATTGACGTGTCGACGTGTCTGTGTCGTGTTCGTGTCGTATTGCGTATCTGTGTCCATAATACCCGACAACATTGGGATGAAAATCTTAATATGATCTAAAATTTATTTTTTCCTCTTATAAACTAAAAGTAATTTTGTGTTTAATATATAAATATAATGCAATGCTAAAAAGTACAAAAAATAAATATTTTTACTGTCGTACCCCAGTTGTAGCCGTACTTTATTTCTTTTAGATTTCATCATACCAACATACTTGTATCGTATAGTACTCATACCGTGTAACTGCACTCGTGCTTCATAGGCCATAAATGATTCTGGTTGGGGATGTGGGAGTGCTTCGGTGTTGGATTCTATTTTATAGTGGAAGTTAGGTGCTCTTTCAGTCACATACCTTGGTCTTTCTTTTGTTGGAGGTGAAGGAAAAATTCTTCCTGGACCAAACTGTCCGGACGTGGGTCATGTGATATCCTGGTATCCCACATCGGAAAGGGAGAGGGAGTTCCTGAGCTATAAAGGAAAAACCTTGAACCCTTACATTCGACGAGGCCTTTTCCCAAGTGGTAGAGATCTTAGCAGAACTCCACAGTTAAGCGTACTTAAACGGGAGTAATGCAAGGATGGGTGACCCCCTGCGAAGAACAAAACCGTGGGGGTTTTGCCCAAAGCGGACAATATCGTTGCTATGTGAAGGGTTGGGGTGTTACAGATGGTATCAGAGCCGACTCTCCTCACCTCTGAGTGTGGGCCCCTGCTGTCTCGCGTGACATGTGGGTGGGCTACTGAGTGGGCGGGTCGATAAGGACTGGCAGGCTACCAGAGCTGGCAGGCTACTGCACGGGAACGTGCAGCCCTAAGAGGGGTAGATTGTGATAACCTGGTATCCCATATCAGAAAAGGAGAGGGTGTTCCTAGGCTATAAAGGAAAAACTTTGAACCCTTACATTTAACGAGACCTTTTCCCAAGTGGTAAAGACTCTAGCAGAACTCCACAGTTAAGCGTGCTTAAGCGGGAGCAATGCAAGGATGGGTGACCCCCTGGGAAGAACAAAACCGTGAGGGTTTTGCTCAAAGCGGACAATATCGTTGCTATGTGAAGGGTCGGGGTGTTACAGGCCAAGGCTGTATGGACAGAGCAAGGCAGTGATGAAGGTTTTAGGTATTGGACAAAACCGTCTAAACAGGGTTTCATGTTGTCCAAATAGACCCAACCTGAGGAACCTCTGGATGAAAGCGTCTGGACGATGTCTATTCTGTCTGGACGGTGTGCAATTGTTGGACGTGCGTTTTAACCTATTTTTTTAGTCTTTTATTAACACTTTTATAAAAGGTTCTTATGTAAAACCCTAACCATTTTGGTGTTACTTTGTAATCAGCTTCTCCCAAGCAATAGTAAAAGTGTAAGCTCGATAGGCATAGGCACGATTTGCTGAACCACGTAAATTCTTGTATCGAGTTTTTATGGTTTTCTTAGTCGTTCTATCTTGCATGTGATTGTGGGCATGTGATTTCCCAACAACTGATGTCAGAGTTCTGTGTTTTGAAGATCAAATAACGTGCAATCACGAAAGATGAAAAGATTAAGATTAAGAAGTTTAATGTCTCAAACTTTGCCTTCTAGAGGATGCAGATCGAAGACGTTTTGTATCAGAAGGACTTCTATTTTTCCTTACTCAGGGAGAAGCCGAAAGAAGGCCGAAGGACTAAGGGGAAGTACTTGATCATAAAGACTTGGGGACCATGTGATTAAACATCGCGAAGAAGAAGACGACGGTAGGATTGTTAATGGTGCTTCAAAAGATGTACAAGAAGGCCTCCACATCAAATAAGGTGCATTTGAGGATGAAACTCTTTAATCTGAAGATGAAAGATGATGCGAATGTTGTCGAACATTTGAGCAATTTCAACACGATCACCAATCAGTTGGAATGGGTGAAGATAGAATTCGCTGATGAGGTAAAGGCCCTTCGTTTATTCTGTAGTCTACCAAAATGTTGGAACAACCTCTTTGTAGTGGCGAGCAACTTATCGAGTTCAACAAAGTTAAAGTTGGAGGAAGTCATCGATTTTGTTTGGGGAAAAGAGGGTCGAAGGAGGATTTCGGGTGAAGATTCTATTTTTGGTTCAGCCTTGAACGCAGAAGATAGAGGTTGAAAGAGTAACAGAGGGAATCACAATTGTTGCGGGAATAACAAATCGAAATTAAGAAGAGGGTGGCCTAAGTCTTGGGTATGTAATGGAAAATCAGATGGTTAGATTGTGGTTAAAAGGGGCACTTTAGAGCACTTCAGAAAGGACAGTAAAGCACCAAAGAAACAATTAGACGACATAAATTAAGGGCGTAAGAATACTTAAAAAATATTCGTGTATCATTCAAAATTAATTAATGAAAAATTGAGTTATAGACTTAGGCTTTGTATTAGGATTTTGACCCTTTTGCACTATCTTTCTTCCATCTCTTGTCTCTTCACGCAATGTATTAGTATAATTTTGCCTCTGTTGATGCACAGAAATAGGTATACCAAAAACAACGAAATGGAGCCAGACATGAATGGAAAGTGGGCTAAAGACCTATAGGAAAGAAACTGATCCCACGCATAGGTAGAAGAATGGCCAATCCAATAAGTCTGTAATGAGAAGGGGGGTGGGGCGGGATTCATTACTTACACAAATATTAAGTCAAGCTGCAAGCATAAATTGTACATAGTGAGAATATAGAGAGAAGGATAATCTGCTGGGAGAGAGAATAAGGCTGGAAGAATGAATCTTCCCGAGGAAGCTTACCTTAAATACCCAGTCAGGAGTCGCATAATGTTTGATTACTCTTGCGATAGGGAGACCACTCGAGCAGTGGCCATGAACACTGCACTTGGCTGAACTACCACATTTCCTGGGGTCAACTCCGTTAAGCCCCGAATAACACCTCACGATGCATGCACAATGACAATGACATAGATAACCACTGGTTTAAATTAAATAAATTACAAGTGGGTTTAGATCTCTACAAATACTGCATAGTAATTCAAACCATAAGTTTCTTGCTTTCCAATGTTTATTTATGTTCTCTTTCAGTACCAAGGTTGCCAAACAGTGGTGATTGTTCCTACAAGGGACCATCCTACTCGTGTTTGTGGAGATGTTGGAATACAAGATTGCAAACAAAGTCAAGCAATGCGGTCTACCTGTAGTGGTGTTATTCAAACGGAACACCAGCTTCTTTTGAAGTTTTCCAATAATTTTTTCTTGAATGATTGCCTGCTAAGTCTCGCTGCTTACACTTGAAACATTTTGACTTTTTTCTTGTTGTTACTTGACCTTTTCTAATGAGTTTTCCAACTATGTAGGCTCTTTCACATGCAAAAGAAGCACTGCGTTTACGTAGTAAACTCTTGCAAGAAAAATTTAGGTATTCGGTAGAGCAGCAGAGTCAAATGTATGACGAAAATGGAAAAATCATTCAGAAGCATTGCTACAATCTCAGTACTTTTCAAATGTATAGTTCAGTGGCTACAGCTGTTTGGTCCCGTGATAATATTTCATGTGACTTGGAACACTGTGTTCTTACTCCATGGAATATACTTGAGTGTTATCTTGAAAGCACTCTTCAGGTATGACTGCTTGTCCCTATAAAATATTGGGTTGTTTATTGTTTCTGATTTTGGTGTGTTTTGAAAATGCACTTCTAATTTAAGTAGTTGTGGTTAATGCAGGTTGGAATTATCCATGAATTAATTGGGAATGGATCCGAGTCTGAAACTCTTCTGTTGTGGGGGAAGAATATATCGACTTTTCAAGGCTTGCCTCTTTTCAAAGTTGCATTTTCTTCTGCCTTAGGTATAAACTCGACTTTTCTTCTCCTCTTTTTGTGCCTGGCCTTTGTCTATCAATCATTTGTTCTCTTGATGAAAAATGCCTTAACTGTCAAATGTACTGTGTGCATTTGAACTTGTTCAGGACTACTGTACCGCAAGCAAGGGCTGTGGGATTTGGCAGAAAAGGAACTTCAAAGTGCAAAGAAAATACTAGCAGATTGCTCTCCTAACATTTCTTGCTTGAAATGCAGATTGCTCTTTGAAGTTACCCTTGAGTTGAACTTGGGCGATTTATTCAGAAGTCGTCATGATAGTAATACAGGAAAGTTTTCTGTAAAGAGATTATATTATGCAGAAACTCTGTACAAATCAGCTTTGGACAAGCTTAATCTTTCTGAGTGGAAAAATTCAGTGAGTAGTCCTGAGGAAATTACTGCTGAGAGCACGATTGTTCGTGATGCTCTTGTCAGGGAGGTTGGGATTTTTGCAAGCTGTTCTTCTACTTGTGGAACAAATCACTCTGATATTAAGGAATTCCCCACCAAAAGTGATGAGCCAGAAACAAGAATAGAAGCCAAAAAGTCCAGAAAAACTAAGAAAACATCAAAGCCTTTACTGCAGGGACAATGCTCGATGGCAGAGCACAATACTAGAATGACTCGGTCTAGATATCGTTCCCTGAGGAATAATGAAAATATTCCCTGTGAGGTACAGGTAGGGCTTGCTAAGGATTCAAACAATAAGCAGCATTTTACTTTCCCTGATGCCCTTGGTCAGACTGGCTCGCTCTCCAAAATTAAAAGTTATTCTGTCCCCGGATGTGAAATCACATGTCTTTGCAACAAAATGAAGTGTTGGTATTGTCTTCATATTGAAGTTGTGGAATCTGGGTGTATAAACAATTTTGTGCAAATGAAATGGGAGTTTGCACGACGGCGGCTTTTACTGAAGCTCCTTGCAGGCATAGGTATGGTGGTGAAACTGCATAATACATGTTGATTTTTAACTGTTTTGTGCATGACACTCTTTTCAATAGGATGAACAATACTCTTGCCATGAATAAGTGAAGTTGAGGGTATTTTTTGGGGTGAATAAAGCTGAGCAATTGTGATTTTTATTAGTTGCAATTTTTTTCCATTACATGTTTCAACACGAACACAGTTGAAACAGAACTTTGTCCAAACTTATTTCTATACTCTCTTCATCCAAATCAAACCATCAAATTGACAGTTTCTTTATGTAATATCCTTTTCAAACCACATGTTTAGTTTAGTTGTATTTTAATTGTTTGGTAATTGAAAGTGTGTTCTTTGCTCCCTCGGAAGGGCATTGTATATATGACAATTGTTAAGATTACTGTAAAGATGGAGAAATAGAGGAGAAAGCGTTAGAGAGAATTGTTGTGGTGGTGAATGAGACAACAACCAGAATTTGGGGTTAGCTCCCTTATTACTGTATTTATATAATAAGATCTACGTACAAAATACAATAATATTCTTAACTTAACACTTCTTTTCAAATTGATGCATAAATATTTTTCATACCCAACTTGCATATAATGGGGTAAAACACTTTACTATTAAGTTTTTTAGTAAAAATATCTGCTAATCGGTCATCGGATTTCACAAATGGCATACAAAAACTGAACCCTTGCATAGTTTCTCTTTAATGAAATGTTTATCAATCTCAATATGCTCCGTTCTGTTATGTTGCACCGGGTTATGAGCAATATGGATAGTAGTTTTGTTCTTATAATACAACTTCATAGGTTTTTCGCACTCAAATCCCAAATCCTTTAATAGGACTTCAAGCCATAGAAGTTCGCAAAAGCCATGTGCCATAACCTTATACTCAGTCTCTACACTTGATTTAGCTACCATTGTGTGCTTTTTACTTCGCCAAGTAACTATATTGTCTTCTACAAACGTGCAATACCTCGATGTAGACCGCCTATTATCAACTGAGCCAGCCCAGTTCACATCTGTGAATGCTTCTAACTTCACTTGACCATGATTAGAGTACAAAAGTCATTTTCCAGGGGCAAACTTAAGATATCGTAAAATATGATAAACAACATCAAGATGTGCACTATGAGGGTCGTGCATGAACTGACTGACACCCTCATAGTATATGCAACATCACTAGTATGGGATAGATATATTAGTCTTCCCATAAACCTTTGAATCTACCCTTGTTGATAGGTTCTCCATCACCATTAATGAGGCGATAATTAGCCTTAATAGGCGAATTTGCTAGTTGACAACCCACCATGTTAGTTTCTTCTAGGAGATTGAGAATATATTTTCTTTGGGAAATAAAAATGCTATTATCTAATCTAGCCACATTAATCCCAAGAAAATATTGTAACGCCCCCAGATCTCTTATCTCAAACAATCAAACTCTTTCGCTAAACTTGCCTTGAGATAGGACACCTTCTTTGTATTATTTTCTGTCACAACCATGTCATCAGCATGTACAATAAAAATTGTAATCTTATTATTACCACACTTGATAAACACGATATGATCTGTATGACTCTGTTAGTATCCAAGTTTTTGCATAGCCTTGAAGAATCTGTTACACCAGGCTCTAAGAGATTGTTTTAGCCCATACAAAGCCTTCTTCAATTTGCACGCATTCCCTTCAGTTTCACGGGATGAAAAACTTGGTGGTACATCCATATACATATCTTTCTCTAAGTTCCCATGGAGGAATGCGTTTTTCACAACCAACTATGGGAGAAACCAACCCATAATAGCAGCACAGGACAACAGCACCAGAACTAAATTCATTTTGGTTACCGGAGTAAAAGTCTCTTAATAATCAATACCAGAAATTTGGGTAAAGCCCTTAGCAACTAATCTTTCTTTTAATATCTCAACTGACTCATTTGCCTTGTGTTTGACGGTAAATACCCATTTGCACCCAATTGGCGTCTTTCCTTTTGGAATCGAGACTAACTCTTAGGTACCATTCTTTTTCAGAGCTGTTATGTTTTCAATCATAGCCTTTTTCTACTTAGAATCCACAATAGATTCTTTTTAACCCTACGGCATCGATGTAGAAGACAAAGACGAGACAAAAGCACGATATGGGTTTGATAATGAGTCACGAGACAAGATGCGATATTGGATGTTTGAGTACCTGTCTTAACGACTTTTGAAGGGCGATAGGTAAGTCACAAGTATCAAGATTAATAACAAGAGATTCATTACCAAATGAAACAATGGAGGAGACTGAAACGGGGGACGGAGATAGCAATTGACAAGGTGGTAGTGGCGAAATCAGTAGGAATAATGTCTTGTTGTGTAAGTATGCAGATCAGTTTATAAGTATGTAGATCAGTTTTATCTAATCGTTCAGCAACATCTTGCTATGTTTCCCTCTCACCCGACTCTTCCTCTCCCCCTCAGTAAGAATAATGTCTTGTTGTGTAAGATCCGAAAAAACTAACCTGTGAGACTCTTGATTATGTTGAATTTGTGTATCCTCGAGCAACTTCTCTTCCAATTTATATGTTTCCTCCAGAAGAGATGTCTTAAGGAGTGAAAACAAGAATCAATCTCCTAAAAAGTAACATTCAAACTTACAACCACCTTGCGAGTGGTAGAAGCATAGCATTTATAGCCTTTTTGGGTAGCAGAGCAGCCAATGAAAATACATTTAACAGCCTTAGAATTCAGTTTTCTGCCTAGGTTTTTTAAGTGCATGAATAAAGTAAGTACATTCAAAAATCTTAGGCAAAAGAGAAGAGAGAGATGGAGACTTGGGAAGAAGCTCTAAAGGAGTTTTGAATTGAAAGACATTAGAGGGCAAACGATTGATAAGATAGGCAGCGGTAAGGATTGCCTCACTTTCGAATGACTTGGGAACATGCATAGTGAAGAGAAAAGAACTTGTAACCTCAAGAAGAATACAATTTTTGCGTTCCCCCACTCCTTTTTGTTTTGGAGTTCCTACACAGCTAGTGTGGAAAAGAATACCATGACGTTATAGATAGGCGCGAAAACCACCATCAAGATACTCGTACCAATTTTTAGTACGAAGAATCTTGATGTTAACATCAAATTGGGTACACACCATTTAATTTTGAAAATATGAAAAAACTTCACTCTTGGTGTGAAGTAAATATGCCCATGTGACACAAGAATAACAATCAATAAAAGTCACAAACCACTGATAACTAAATATAAAAGTAACAGGTGAAGGGCCCCAAATATCAGAATGGATAATCATAAACGGAAAATCATTGCGCTTATTAACTGAAGGGTAAACAGATTGTTTATTTTTGCAAATTCACAAGCCTCATATAAAAAAGTAATTCTAGAAATAAAGAAGGAAAAAGTCTCTCTAAAACCCCAAAAAACGGATACCCCAAACGACGATGCCACTGATGTAACTACAAAAGTAATGTTCTTGTATTAGCATGGACAGCTTGGCCAAGGTGAAGGTGCTAGGGAAGTGGAATACGGAACATCCAATAAGTACAGTCTACCTTGCGCACTATCACTACCAATCGTTTTCTCCCTCACCAGTTCTTGAAATACACAATGAGTGGGATAAAATATTACAGAACATTTTAAATGAACTGGTAAAATGATTAACAGACAGGTGGTTAGTAGAAAAATTAAGAACACGAAGAATTGATGAGAGAGAAAGTGAAAAGGGGCAATTGATAGAACATTTGCAAGATACAGATGATAAAAACCCGTCAGTTATTCTGACCTTATCTTTACTGGAACAAGTAGGGTAAGAGGAAAATAGAGTGAAAGGGTTGTGGGTTTTTTCTACCAATTGGGGCCCTCCCTTCACCACCCCCATGGGGATGGTCTACGGGGTTCATAACTACTCTTATTATGGGACGCTTACCTAGCTAATACTTAGAGTCAATCATATGATCAGTGGCACCTGAGTCAATATTTCAAGGAATATGAGAGGCGACGACACTAAGTGCATTGTGAGAAATACTTGAGTGAGCTAAGTTGGAGGAGGAAGTGGAGGCAGTAGAAGGAGAGATGTCAACACGAGCTATCTGGCGCTTGGGAGTAATCTACTCAGCCTCAGAAAAGGGACCGGTCTCACCAGACGGGCTGACAGAGGTCTCAAAAAGATGAACTTGGGAGCGTGTAGGGCCACTACGTTCGCCACCACGGCCACCTCCACATCCCTAAGGAGGGCGACCATGTAACTTCCAATAGTGGTCGATAGTATGGCGAGGCTTACCACAATGTTCACAGCATAATTGGTCTCGAGCTGCAGATCCGCTCTTCTCCCCATATTCAAAATGAGTAGGCATGCTGGCTTGTTCGAGTGAGAGACGTGACAATTAACACAAAACGTTCCTGACTAGAAAAAGGAACCATTGCATGACGCCAACTCTCTTCTTGCTGAACATAAGCATACACTTGCCTCAAAGTAGAAAACGGATTAGATCATATTCAACATTTAGGCCGACAAGAAAATCATAAATCCTCTCCTTTTTCACCTTATTTTGAAAGGCTACTAGTACCAATCTCATTCTACAAATTCGTCAATTCGGCGACATACTAGGCCAGGGACTGGTCTTTCTAATCTAAGCCACAGAGCTTCTTCCACAATTCATAGAGTTGTGTATCATTGCAGCCTGAGAGTAAGTTTGAGCGGTAGCAGACCAAATCTTATGTGCCGTATCTAATAGTTAAAAAATTACGATTGATGGAAGGCTGCATAGAATGTAATAACCATGACATGCCAAAAGCATTTTCCTCTATTCATCGTGTGCTAGAAGGCCCCATAACTGTTGGCTGTTTAGTTTCTCCAGTGATATATCTAGATACGCCGCGAGCAACAATGGATAAACTACTGGCACGATACCAAATCAAATAATTACTACCATTCAACTTAACAGGGCTAATCTGAAGAGACAGACTATAGTAGGAGTCCTAGAACGAGTCAACCAAGGTTCCTCAAATCCACTAGAAGGCTTGCTAGTATTAGACAATGGCCATGAAGAACCAAGAAGAAGCAGTAAGAAATTGAAGGAAGCAATGAGCGTTGCAACAGACACGAATCAACGGGGAACTAAATCATGAGAGAACCAATAATATTCAAAACATGCAATCAACTCATACCGGAGTACTGTAAACTAGAAAAGGGATCAAAACAATAGTTGTAAACCCTAGTTGCCACAGTAAATCCGCATGAAACCCCAGAGCAACCCTAGCCGCGACTTGTGGGAGTTCACAAACAACCAAGGAGGGTCAACCAACATTGATTCGAGCCAGAAGAGGTTGGGAAAAGGCATAATCGGTCGTGCAAAATCGTGTGAACCCTAGCCGCGAAATTAAAATCGAACAAAAACTCTTTCCCGAGCTATGAAATCAACCAAAAACCAACAATAGAGTTGATTCGAGCCTTAGAGATTCCTAATCAGCATCCATGAAAGGAAAAACACCCATCGATTGAAGCTGGAAGGGTTCCAATAACGCGATTTGCGAAGAAGCTATCAACGCTGAAAAGAGGAAAAAATTGTAAAAAAATATCAAACAATCGAGAAAAAGAGGGGAGAAATTATGACTCTATAGATTGGGACGAGTTGATCATCTAGGATGATTTTTTTTTACAATCAAGAATTTTAAAAAGTAAATAGGAAAAAGAACAGAAAGAAGGAGAAATAATAATAATAAGTCTTCTTTATACAAGATTTTGTTCTGGTACCATGTTCAGATTACTGCAAAGACGGAGAAATAGGGCAGAAAGCTTGAGGGTGAACTACAGTGGTGGTGAATGAAAGAGCAACCAAAATTGGAGTTAACTCCCTTATCACTGTTATTTGTATAATGAGACCAACGTATGAATACGAAGTACAGCAATACCTCTTACTTAATAGCAAGTTCCACTTGATTAATTATATGCTCTAAATCTTGGACTTGTGACCATGCGTATAATTATATGCTCCTGTTGTTTCTCAAGGTTATATTATGCCCCCTCTCCCTCCCTCTCTTATGAGGTCTATCACAACAAAAAGTGGCTATGGAAGGTTGTCGATGGTAACTGAAACAGATTTAGGATTATTTATTAAACTTATAATCCGTCTAGTGAATCATGTTTTGAAAAATATGATTATTTTTCCTATTCATAGAATGTAATCTAATAAAGTTAAATTATTATATGGGTGTTGACAGCACTAATTATACCGGAGACTGATCAACACCAATGTTTCATGATGGAAATGGTTAACTAACAAGTAACACCAGAGTACCTGTGTGCAAACCGCTGTTGGTGTGTGCACATGCATGCTTCCATCTTTGTCTGTCTTTTCTTTGTTTTCTGATTAGCAGTCATTTTCCTACTGAAAGACTTTTACCTTTTATAGGACCTCCACTAAATGTTTAGCTCTTTTATTTCTCTAGAAAATTCTTAGCAGTATCTTTTCCATTATTTTCGGATTTGTGTTTGTAAGAAGATTGGGAAAAGGTGAAACCGTCACTGAAGCAATCTCTTAATTGTTTGGTTGCTGGCTATTGACAACAAGTTTTTAATCTTTGCTATCTAGAGATGTATGATATAATGATTGTATATTTGTGGCTAGTTTTCTTTTGTGCCTGTGGATATATGTACACACTACACGTGTCCAAAAATATGCACATAAGTAAATGCACGTCATGAATAGGTTGTTATGTGTTTATGTGCATGTCAATTCATGTTATGAATAGGTTATGACGTGTTTATTTTATTTATATTTCTGTTCCCTAAGTACTTTTATGCTATAGGGCTGGATTTTCACATCCATTGGGTGGAGTCTCTCTCTCTCTCCTTATTTTGTTGGTGTGCAGGAAAATGCTTGGGCATTCGTAGTGAAATTCATGAAGCACATGAAATATTTTTGCAAAGCATGTCTGTGCTGGTCAGCAGAAATCTATTTTCTGCAAACTCTTCTGTTCCACACACTTTCTTTCTTGACATGATTGGGAAGGATATCCCAGGAGATCCATTAGCAGTTGAACGTGCAGCAGTACTTTACAACCTTTGTTGGTTTAGTTTTAAGAGCTACTCTCGCAAGGATTCCAGGTATTCTTAAACTGCATCTCCAAATTCCTGTGTCCCTGAATATTTAGTACTTTGTGTAAATGTTTCTGAAGACTGTGAACACGTCTATATTTTTTTTAAGAATTTAATGTAGCAGTTTTACCCTGATCATGTAGAAAAAGGAAATTTTGGATGTTTTACATGGGTGCTAAGGTTAATTTGATTTGGATGACTATACATTATTTTGTGTGGGTTGAACTCTTTTATTAGTGTTATTCCCAGGAACTTAAATGTGCAATTTACATGTTCACTTGATCGTCGTGTTCTCTAAATAAAAGTTTGAAACCAACAAAGCAGCTGATGAATATCGACTGTATAAATTTTGGTATCTTTCCCTGCATATAATATAAATATTTTCTAGTCTTATACATGCCTGATGAAATTGCTGTTAGACAAGTAAGCTGGTATACTTCCTCACATAGAAGAAGACATTTCAAAATATTGTAGGCAGATATTGATTGTTACAATTGCTTACATGGAATTTGCTGCTAAATACATAATATGTTTTACTTCCTCAATAAGACGAAGACATCATTTTCAATTTAGGCATTAGTTTATAAAATTACAATTGCTTTTGTAAAACTATAATTTTCTACCAAGTATTTGAAAATCAATGCAATTACTTCATTTGAGAGCATACATCAATCCACCTAATATATGCATACATCATACAAGAGCATTTGTTAGTTTATCTTATGCCTCAGATCAGTGTTGGAAGGAGAAATTTTGTTTGGTGAGATCAAACGTTGAAAAAGGAAGGCAGGCAAGAGACAAGGGAGGGGGATGAAAAGTTTCTTTGTAGTGAACTTATTTTTCAATCTTTGACTTGTACAAAATGGCATGATACCATCCCCTTTTATCCTAGTCCATGGTTATATCTATGACAACCCCCAACCTATGTTACACAAGGTCAGGTATGAGTGTATCTAGGGATCAAACACGTGAAACTTCAAAACTAACAATACACAGACTCGACTAAAAAGTATCCAAAAATTAGAAATGGGTGTGTGGGTATGGCAAAAAAATGAGTCGATATTTCAGCTTCATATATTTATTGGTTTATACATCCTGATATATCACATTAGGTATTTGTTTTCATCTTTAATAACTTTGTTGGACATGATAACTATAAACGATAAATATGATTTTAGTATATTCTCTTCACTATTCACCATTCTCGCGTGATTGAGATCTTAATCGTGTCCAATATAAAGTAGTTGCACTTGACACATATTCTGTACCTATACCCATGTCGTTTCTTATTGACACGGGTACTCCGTAAAAAATGACGAGTCCATGTAACATAGCTCCCAACTACTTCCTATCATCTATTAACTAATCTTCATAAATTGGATGCTTCCACACAAAGATATTTTAAAGATTTCTAAAGAATATACTAGACCATTTACTCTCTAGATAACTTTAAATACATGGGCTTAGACATCTTTATTTGGACTTATTGTATGGATTAGCTCAAAATCAAGTTTGCATTCCAACAATTTGCCTTAGATTTAATTTGTTTTTTTTTCCTTGTTCTTTTGTTTACCAGGATCAATTGTTGTGACTTGATGCACATTCAGATACAAAGAATCATATCTTGGCTAATGCTAGCCTTTGTCCTTTCTCGTGAGGTTCCGATACTTGTCCAAAAGGTCAAACCTTGCTTTATTCTTAAATTTTCACTTCCTATTTTTTGTTTTTTTTTTTGGTGAAGATAGACTCATTTTATTGAAAAGGAAAATGAGGAAGAAAGTCTAGAAAGAAAAAGAAGAGATGGATGAAGGATCCCTCTCAAACAAGCAAAACTAGACCATAAAAAGAAAACCCTTAACAAATTCCACTATGGCACCAAGCCTTCATGCTATAGGATTATATAAATGCACACTTGTAATGAAGTGTGAGCCCTTGCATTTCCCACTTTATCTGCTTCTTTGTTGGCAGACCTAGAGATACAAGAAATCTTTACCTTCAAGTATGTGAAATGTGATCATATCTTCAAATAAAATTATTCTTCAAGAGATGTCCATAGTCCCTCAAACGAAAGGATAAAGATCTTAGGCGATGTATAAATACTCATAATGTGAGCTTTAAGGCCTTTAAGGAGAGCATGATGTCAGTTTTAATATGGTGTCCAGACCCTGATGATTAGGAGAAGGTTAAAAATTTGCATATTTGCACTGCCCAAATGATCCAAAGAAGTCTTCAACTCCCAAGTGCCTTGGGCTTCCAAAACACACACAGCAGAATTGTTTCTTGTTCTCCCATTTGAAGGAGGGGTTTAAGCTTAAGGTGAAAACTTCTTGAATTGCAAGCACACATAATTTGTTCCTAAATTTTGAAGATATTGCTTAGTGGGACCTATTATGGACCTATGTTGAAGGCAAAACGTGAAGTTCTGTAAAAGATTTTTAATCTCAGAGTGCCTAATATTCTTAATGCTTGTTATTATTATAGTTGGGATCAATAATGACCATTAATTCCTTTTTCTTGCTAACTTAAATGTGGCTATATTCGTAACGGTGTGATTGCTTGATGACTAATTATCCATGGTGTGGTGTGCATGGCTCTACCTCTAGTTTGTGAAGTTGCAGGGCATATCATTACTCTAGGATCTGATCATATGAGTTGCATTTACTTGATAGGTTTACTACTGTTCAATTGATCCTTTCAAGGAATTTGTACATTTAGTGCAATGTAAGTTGCTTATCGCTTGCATCTCAAGCCTTACAAAGAATCGGCTTACAATGGTTAAAAGTTTAAAATACTTTTTATTTGGGGGTACTACTGGTACATCACCGCTAGGTTTTTAAAATGGAAAATGGGCAAGGTATTTCCTTGAATATGGTAAACAACTTCAGCATTGGAGAAAACGGGAATGCTTTAACATTGCCAAATTATCAGTCACTTCATGAAAATACGCCATGCAAGTTCTTTTAATTGTGTTACTCCGTATGTTTTCGTGATCCGCTGCCGAACTTATTCCAATTCCAATGAAATTTTTGCAAAATGTCTTACTTTGTATGTGCATCATGCAGATTGCAATAATTAAATTGAGACTCGAGTGACCAGAGCAATTGGGGATATTGCCCATTTTTCATTTTTTTCTCCAAAATTTAGATAAAATATTTTTCTTTCTTTTAGACGTATCATGCTAATCTTCCAATTTAAACCATACCAGTGACTTAACATTAATTCTCCTTTTTATTTCACTCTCGTCTCACGAGTTTATTTGGCTAAAAAAACTGTCATATTTCTTTCTACTCGGCAGAGACTTGTATGTATGAGGGGTTTGAATTTCAGTGAACTTGTAGTCAAGGAAGACTCTTCTCGTATGATATCACAGTTGGCACTCTTGTATTTGAAGAAATTTTATACAGGATTTTCTGGTCATTATTTTACAAAATTTCTATCTGGTTATGATAGTGTTCACTGAACTTACTTTACACGTTGTCACTTTTAGGCAAGGAACAAAATTTCATTTGTTTCTATAAAAACAATCGAAACATTTCCGTTTCCTAAGCGACCAAAATGAAACAATAGTAGAAAATTCGTCTTTCCTTCGAAACACATAAAACATTATGCAATATACCTAAACATTTTTATTGAAAGGAATTTAAAGTTTTTATAAATATTTTTACATTTCTTTAAAAAAATCATAGATTGATGTATTTTAGTTCATTAAAAATAATATTATTAGTATTACTACTGCCCTAGTAAAATTTTTCACCTCATTTTGTTGGGATCTTACACTTTTTAAAAATAATTTACACTTGTATTGAGTAAAACTAAGTATTTGTTTATACATAGAAATATTAATTCATAAAAGGATTGATTTTTATACTTTTAGACTTATTCTCTTATGTCAACAACTACATAAATCTTTACATATTTAAATGATCAATTATTAGTCTTCAATACATAGATTTCAACTTATATTTCTAAACATTTCTAATTTTCGAAATGTTTCGAATTGTTTTTATTTCCATACTAATCGAAACATCTCATCAAAATGAAATTTTGATCCTTGCTTTTGGGCAAAACTTTAGTAGCTCAATGAATAGGTTCCTTGTTCATTGAGTTCCCTATTTCTGGGATTATTCACCTAGCTTTAGCACTCTGTTTGGTTTGGGTGATTTGGAGAGAAAAGAAAAGAAATGTAATTCTCTCCTTTTCTTATCATAAGTCTATTAAAGAGGGGAGAAATAGAGAGAATTAAAGAGAAATAGAGAGAAAGAGTTATCCTCTCAAACTCACTTTTCAAATCTCTCCAAATTGAAAAGATTTGGAGAGAAAAGAATTGAGTTGATTAGCTATTTTTTATAATACCTAAATTACCCATCTAAAAATAAAAAAAGTAAAAAAAGTAATGGCAAGAACAAGGTTATTTTTGTAAAATAACTAGTTCTCTTTCTTTTCTTTTTTTTTTCTTTTTTTTTATAAAGTCTATCCAAACAAGAGTGGAAAAAATCAATTTTTTTCGCCAATTAATTCAAACAAAAAGGAGAGAAATTATAATCATTTCTTTTCTCTTATAACTTAAGGAGAGAAAACATAATAATTTTTTACTTTTCTCTTATTGATAACCGAACATGTTGTAGATTCAAAATGTGCATCCTTGATAAGCATACTTTAAAATTAGGCGTGGGTTGAATCTAGATGTTTGTTCCTTTCTAGTTTCTTTATAATTTCCCCAACTTTACCTGAGTGTGGAATGAAACCTCTTTCAATAGTCTTTGAGCACTACAATAATATCACTTTATATTGGATTTGGTTACAACTGATTTCCATTCTAGTTTTCCGATGGATTTTGCATGGTGTTATTGATGCTCTACACTTCCGAATGGAATGAATGTTAATCTCGAAGCAGACCTTCATAGAATTTATAGCTGGAAAAGGTCATTGGGGTGGAATCATTTTGCTCTATGAGTCGAAATCATTTCATGCTTCAGAGTTCATGTGCACTGCACTCAATAAGCAATCAATACATTTCATAATAATCCCTTTTGAGTTCCTATGTTGTATTTCCTGTTTGCTTTTCAGTTTATAGTTGATGATTTAGTTTTGGGAATTCCTAATATAACAGGTTTCCAGGTTGCTTGCTGCTATTTTTGTAATTTCTGCATCAACTGAAATCTTTTCTTTGAATCTATCTCCTTGTAAAGCACTCTCTGAAAGCCATTGGGCTTCGTATTTTCATCAAGCTTCACTTGGTACACACCTTAACCACAAGTTCTTATCAAGTCTGATTGGGAAACAAAACGTCCAAGATCCTATGGATGTTGAGGTATGTTTCTGGGTTTATGAATTTGCCTCTTGTTTAAATACACTGTCCCAAAACCAGTCCTGAAGCAGCAGTGTCCATATTTTGGTTGTTATTCCACTAAGTTTTCTTCTCTCTTCTATTTATTTCATCTCCACCATTTTTTTGTTGGTATTTTTTGTTGGCAGCATTTACTTTCTTAAGCTATTGTACTTCAAAAAGGTAAGGTGATTGGTTCCAGTTTCAGGTTTTCAGGTTGTTCACTTTTTATCTTAAAACTCTAAATACATGGTCAAAGGGAAAATTTTAGAAACTGACTTTTAGAATTTTTTAAGGTAGCGTTTTTTAGCTAAAATTGACTAAGTGGAATCAAAAAGGCCTTTATCCTGTTTCTTGCAACTTGCAAGCATTTAAGTGCTTTAACCTTGTCAGCCTTTTTCTTTATTCTTGTTTGGTATTTATGTGGATATTTGCTTTGTTTCACATGTGCACTACTTTTTATTCGTTTTCTTCAGTTTTCTTAGCGTGCACTATGGCCATAAAGGGAAACAGAAACAAAGTCAATGCTAACAAAGGTTACTTCAGTGGCATGCTTAAAGCATAATTGAAAAGAAAAGGCATTCTTTAAAGAACTACCTACAGATGATATACTCTGATTCTTTCTCTACCTTGTTCCACCAGACCAAATGCATTCTAGTTTTCTCCCTTTGGACAATCAACCCCCTCACCAACACCCACTTCCAAGTGACAAGCAACCCGTTTCACCAATACCCATATCTTACACCCACTTTCTTTTACTATTATCATCTTCGTCTTTCCTCTTCTTACTCTTAAGAGGTACATTTGGATCAAGAGTAATAAATCATAGAAGAGAGATGGTTTCGTTGGGACTGCAGATTGTTGGCGTTTGAGGGGAGTGCATATCTCAATGTTTGGCTTGCATCTAAATACCATCAACACCACCTCGTTGGAGCATTCTCATTAGAGCTACTCTTCAGAACTGGCATGAGGCATCTTCTTCCTTTAATTTTATTGTTTCTAGGATCTCTCTTTATTTCAGTGTCTTTACATGAAAGTAACTACTTATTCAATACACCTTACTCCACTATCCATTACGCACAAATCAACTACAAAACTGCAGCCAGATCTTGTTTTTTAAATGCCCATGCCAAAGTTTTGTCCTTAGTCACTACTGGCCAACAAGGCTGATTGATAATTGGGAAATTTCAAAAAGGAATGTCTCTCATGACACTGCATCATCACTTTATTTCTTATAAATATTTACATGCAGACATATAGCATAGATAAGTTTCTTTATGCAATCAATGTTTGTAAGATATAGTTTTACCAAAAAAAAAAGTTTGGAAGGGAAAAAAAAGATTCAAAGTGAAGTTCCTAACAATATTTTGGGAGGTGATTAAGATTGAAAGTTCTTGTCTTCCTCCTTTGGTCTCCTCAAAGATGGTGACTATAGCCTTTTGATTATGAAATTTCATACAATAGCATTTGGCAACATTCCATCTTTTGTTAGGGTTATAGAAAACCCTACGCACGATATGAGAGACGAATGCAAAACCAAAGAACAAGAAAGCAAAACACAAACTTTACGGGTTCACCAATAAGGGCTATGTCGTCTAGCCAGAAGACCCATTGAAGTCCAGCATAGTTTTAGTTTCTCAATGGTGACCGTTTTCCATAACATATTAGCTAAATTGTCACTGCTAAAATTTTTCTCAAGAGACAAAATTCCATCATCCGGGTGTGAGTGAATGAAGTAATTCCTCAACTGAATGTGTTTCGTTCTAGAATGAAACACTAGAATTTTTGGAAGATGAATGGCACTCTAATTATCGCTAAAAGGAATATTACCTTTTTCTTTTTCACCAAGTTCTTCTAGAGAATACTGCAACCAAGTCACCCCTTTGTTAGCTTCAATGACTGCAACATACTCAGTTTCTGTAGTAGAAAGAGCCACAATTTTTTACAAATGAGAAACCCAACTCATTGTTGTACCACCCAATGTAAAAACACACATCCAGTTGTTCTCTTCTTATTGTTAACATCAGCACCTAAATCTACATCAACATAACAGTGCAAATTCAAAGGATTGGGTTTGAAACAAAGTGTTGCATCTATAGTACCTCTCAAGTATCTAAGGATCCATTTTACTCTCTCAATGTTGCTTCCCTAGATTACTCATGTACCTACTTTTGACTCCTGTTGCATTTGATATGTCTGGCCTAGTACAAACGATTGATTACATTAGGCTTCCAACGGCTGAAGCAGATATGAAATCTGTTGCATGTACTCCTACTCGGTCTTAGGTAATTGTTCCTTGGTAAGTCTGAAGTGGCTAGCCAAATGTCAATTCATTCGTTTTGCATTTAGCATACTGAACCTGTTTAGAGCCTTTTTAACATTTCCATCCTGTGGTAGCATCAAAGTTCCCTGTTGATCCTCATTCCAAGAATCTGTTTTGCAGCACCCAAATCTTTCATCTCAAACTGTTTTGACAATTGTTCCTTTAACTTATTAATCTCATGCATGTAAAATCTTTCATGACAAACTATTTTGACAACTATTCCTTTAACTTATTAATCTCTTCCATGACACATCCTCCAATAAGCATATCATTAACATGAAGGAGCTAAATAATATAATTGTTTCAAACTTTTTGAAATAGCAACTGTGATCTGTCTAGCATCTCACAAAGCCATTGTTTGCACATAAAACCACCAGATTTTTTATACCACTGTCTTTGCGCCTGTTTCAATCCATGTAGGCTCTTTTTAAGCCTGCATGCCCATTCCTCCTTTTGTGCTATGAGACCTTATGGTTATTTCATGAAAATGTCCTCCTGCAAATCATTGCATACTGAACCTGTGTAGAACCTTTTTAACATTCTCATCTTGTGATAGCATCAAAGTACTAGCAACATTGTCCTTGTTGATCCTCATTCCAAGAATATGTTTTGTTGCACCCAAATCTTTCATCTCAAACCATGTTGATATTGTCCTAGAAGCATATCATTAACTGAAGGAGCTAAATAATATAATTGTTCAAACTTTTAAAAACAGCAACAGTGATCTGTCTAGCATCTCACAAAGCCATTGTTTGCTCATAAAATCACCAAATTTTTTATTCCAATGTCTTTCCGCATGTATCAACCCATGTAGGCTCTTTTTAAGCCTGCTTGCCCATTCCTCCTTTTGTGCTATGAGACCTTGTGGTTATTTCTTGGAAATGTCCTCCTGCAAATCAGCATGGAAGAATGTTGTCTTTACATCCATTTGCTCAAGGCGTAAATCCTCCGTAGCCACAATTCCCGACACTAGTCTAATTGTCATCAACTTTACAAGTGAAGTGAGAATTTGTGTAGTCGACAATTGACTCCCTATTTCTGTCAAAACCCCTTCACAACAATCTGACTTTATAATGTTTATTGCCATCATGCTCTTCCATGATCTTATAAACTCATTTGTTATGTAAAAAAATTTCCCTTGTAGTAGCTCAATTAACTCTCATGTCTCTTTTTATAAGAGAATCTATCTCATCTTACATAGCTAACTCCCACATAGTTGAATGATTAACGTGCAAATCCTTATCATAACACTCCAGTTTGCTACCATCAGACAACAACAAATAATACAATGAAGGTGAATAACGTTATATAGATTTAGGGACTAGAAGACCGTCTCAACTCTACCACATGAGTATACATTTCTATTCGCGAATGATATTCTTATGATTATTTTGCATCTTACTGTTCACGTTCTTTTCAAAAATCTCCTCTAACTCAACCTGATCAAATTTTGTAAGATAGACATCAAAGGCAATAGATCTATCCTCATACATAACTTTCTCATTAAATATGACATCTCTACTTTGAATGATTTTTCGATTTTGATCATTCCAAAACCAATAACCAAACTCATTGGTGCATAATCAATAAAATTTTATTTAAATGATTTAGCCTCAAGTTTGCTCCTATCACCAACATTAATATGAACATATGAGAATTGAGACATAACCAAATACTTTTGTAAAAGACAGATTTACCTTTTTACCGCCCCAGGCCTCAAATATCTTTCCCTCCATAGGAATAGATTAACCATGATTTCTAAGATGTGTCTCGGTATTAAGTGCATCTACAAAGAACATTTGTGGCAAACCAGATTGTATTCTCATGCTTTTAGAATTAGGTCTTCGAACATCTTCATACTCCAGTGTTGATTTCCTTAAAGATTTGCTTTACAACCAACATGTTACCAACTTCAGATTGAACAATGTGCGCATAAGATAAATCTTATTGACAACAGTAGGTTCTTCGTACGTATTCATCAAAGTTACCATCAGATTGCCATAGTCTTCTCCTTCGCTTTGTTGAAAGCAGTGTTACATGACAAGGTTAATCAAATAATCCCCAAACCTTATATGTCCAAAGGAGCCCATTCAGCATCCATCATGTCTTCAGGTTTCTTTCCTTCAACGAGTAGATTCAGATTTTCTGGTACAAATAGTTTTCAATTTGCATCTTTTAGAATCCAAAATTTGCATTAGTGAGCTTTCCAATCTTTGCCTTGCCATCTTCTCTCACCATTGCTCTCACTCAAACCCTAGGCTCTAATACTAGTTGTTAGGGATATAGTAAACCCTATGCGGGATCTAAAGGGCTACATACACGACTGTTGTAGAGTTTTACTATTTCCCACTTTTGACAAGTTTGTAACTATCACTTTTTGTTCAATGTTTAAAGAGTCAGACAGAAGTTTGTTGAAATGTTTTTGCCTTCTAAAATATAGGATGTAGAATTGTGCTACTACATGTTTGCTGTCATGATCACGGCATGCTGCTTGGTAGGCGTCAACAGGGTGTTTACTGCTCTTTATTTGCAACCACTTTTAGGTTTTTTTGCATTGGAAGTTGTGCTGAAACGTTTGTCATAACTTCTACTTTTTGTTATGGGCCAAAAAACAGTTTTTAAAACTGATTTTTTAGAAGCTACATTTTGGTGCTTTTAGATTCTACTTTTCAATAATCAACATTTAACATAAGTTTAGCTGCAACAAACACTCATAATATAGCCACTAATCTTTCTTTTTTGATTTTTTTTTTGTACGTCTTCTAAAGTTGCATGAAGATTGTGAACTTTGTCAGTGGGAAGAAAAATAAAATGGAAAATAGTAGAGTTTCATTTATTCTCAACTTGAGATTAATTACTGTTGGTTCTCGTAGAGTTTCGGTTATTCTCAACTTGCAATGTATAGTCCATTGCCTTGTGGATGTGACCTGGGTTGGTTGTACAAGAACATCTCTAAATTTTATTCTACCATATGCATCCTGTTCAGGAAGAACATGACTATATTAAGACACATGCCACCCACCACCCCCCCGCTCTTCTATATGCTGCATTTAATCGACATTTCCAGAGAAACATTTCTGGGTTTTTTTCCTCCTTATCACTGAGTTCTTTTTCGTGCTGGATTCAAATTTAAAGATATTTATTTCGTTTGTCATTACTCATGGGTTTTGCATGCTCTCCTTTTTTTCCCCCTCAGGTATCTTGCCTTACAGGCTCAGGCTCTAGTGGTTCAAAAATGTTCAACTTACTCAGGTTTTGGCTGCTCTTGTTCAGAAGGTAGAAAATTGGTTCAAAATATGGTTGGCTTAATCAGTTTGTATTTTTTGTTTGCTCCTTCCTCCTGCAGGCTTGCACCTGAATCACTCCAAGACCTTGAAGGATACGTATTAAGATTTTTTCAGGGTCTTCCTTGTACAACAATCATCTGTCTTAGTTTGCTTGGAGGTGCTTTCGCCAGTTCAGTCACAGAATTGCTAGATTATCCTTCTTGCACTCATGCATGGATCCTATTATCTCGCTTGAGTTCAAATAGCCAACCTGTTGTTATATTTCTACCTGTGGATTCAATTTTAGAAGGTACCTTGTCTTCCACGAAGGCTTAGGAAAGTGTAAATCTACTATCTCTTCTGTTCATGTTTATGTATAGCTTACTAAAATACACTGCATTGTGGTCAGAAGCTACGAATGATGATTCAAAGTCTAGCTCTGGGATGCTTTTTGAAGACCAAAATTTTGTCACAAGCTGGCATTGTCCTTGGGGTTCCACTGTGGTGGATGAAGTAGCTCCAGTGTTTAGACTGATATTGGAGGACAATTACTTATCATCTTCAATACATCCCTTAGAAGATTCTAAAAAGAACAGGTCATTATGGTGGATGCAGAGAAAGAGTCTTGATCAGCGTCTTGGAAAATTTTTGAGGTGGGTCTTCTCTCTCAAAATCGTTTGTACTCCTTTTTCGTCTATGCATCCACCAATCATTACTATGCATATAGGATTGATCTCTCTTGCTATAGTACAGATATAAATTATATTATCTGGACAAAATTACACGTCTTTTTTCAAATTTATCAAACATAATCAGTAACAAGTTACAGAGACTGTCTTATTGACCACGGTTTGAAGGTCATCACATCATAAGTCTTTACTGCCATTCAATAGTAGGTGTGCAATTCGTTTTGGAAATGATATATTAAATGGTGATGTCGCAATTTCGTTTTCTTCGTGACTTAGGGATTTGGAAGATTCGTGGTTTGGTCCTTGGAAATACTTGTTTTTGGGGGAGTTTTCTGGTTGTAAGCACCAAGGGCCGGTACAAAAGAAGGTCGTGCATAATCTGAAGGTCAAATGTCAAGTTGATGCACAGGAGAGCCTGCGTAAAGTTATTCTAGAAGGTGCCAAGCATGCATGTGAAACAGAAGAATGTGCTTTGCAGCTAATTCTGAACAAAGGGTGTTTCATTGGTGGAGTAGGACGTTGTAATCCAGGGAGACGGGGAGCATCAGGTGACACATGTGATGGTGTTGGACTTGAAAATCTGTCCAAGAGGGCCTCTGATCTAATACTTGAAGCATCAAATGAAATTGAAGGGGAAGAGTGTTTAAACAGAGATCCAGTAATTCTAGTGCTAGATTTTGATGTGCAGGTGGGCCTTCGGATTCCCATTCGTTACTCTCTCTCTCTCTCTCTGGTGATTTAGAGTCTACAAATGTGTAATTTTACGTTGTTTTAGATGGTTTGATATTGAATTTTACTTTTTCAGTTGGAAGCATTTTGAAGTCGGTGATCAAAGTGTCATTGCTTTTTAGAAAATATTATTCTGTGACATTATATGTATCTTGAAAAAAGGAAAGGCAAGTGGAGGTTACTAACTATATCTTTCCTTGGAGTCCATCCTAATTGTTTGCACTACATAAACAGTTCCTGAAAATGGAAAACTTCGAAGAATTGTTCATCTGTTTTTTTTCTGGGGTGTGTGTGTGTGTGTGGGG
>JAOTRH010000020.1:3785721-3798221 GCA_034768845.1 Heliamphora exappendiculata | reverse complement strand
TTGTTACCTTTTCCATTTGTCATTCGAAAAGAAAAAATTATCATTTTATCATTAAATATAATGCGAAGCTTTTTTATTTCTTGACTAATTAATGTTTAAAAATTAGACAAAATTATAGTATGATAAAAAAATTCATTTTATTCGCTTCTCTATTATGATTTGCCTCATTATTCATTTACTAGTTTAATAAATTTAATATTTCTCATTCCTCATTTGTATAAACGAAAAAATTCTTTGTTTATTGTGAAAATAAGGATTTTTCATATGTTTTTTCTTAGATTTTCATATCCAATATAACTATTGTTATATAGATCCCGACAAGAAAGTTCTAAAAATAAAAATATTATTAAATAAGATAGTATATACTAAAAGTTATGCAATTTTAAAATTTAAAAATAAAAACTAATTGCATAAATGTGTTTTCTCTCTTCTTTATTTTTTTTCTCTCGCCCCCTATTGTCATTAAGGGTATTTTAAGAGTTTTATATTAAAACAAGACTTACAAGAAGATGAGTTTTTAAATAGGACTTAACTCTAAACAAGTCTAAAGAATGAGACCTCATGCTAAATGTTCCAAAAATAAACTCTACACTCAATTAACATTACTACAAATCAAGTTTCAATTATGAATGATTAAAATAACAAAAAACATGACCGCATTTACTTTTATGTGCATATATATACTTTAGCTAGTGTATCATCACTCAAAATGTAATATAAATATTTAAAATAAAAATATGCAATCACATAACAAAAATATTGCAATAAAAAAGGTTAAAAAAAACTTTAACAAATAAGAAACGTGTGTGTATATACATATGGCGTTACACATTAATTAGGGTTAAGATTATCCAAACTAATAATAACTTTTAAAAATAGGATCTTATGGAATAGTCAAAAAGTAAACAAGATATATCGCTAAATAAGTACTCAAAATAGAACCACTCACTAAATCTCCCGAGATAAAATTGCATGACAGTGTACATAACTAATGAATTTAGATGCGCATACACAATGGCCATGAAATTTTATCTTGGGCTTAGTTAAGTTTATTAATAAAAGATATAAACCAATTAAATTTATCATAATGAAAGTGAATTTATAGAATTTTGAATTGTTCTAGTTTCACAACTCAAAGTCAAATCCTAATATAAAAATGTATTAAAGTTGTGACAATAGAATAGTATAATATATTTAGGCTCCATTTGAGTGCACAATTGGAGTTTCGTCTTGAAATAGGTAATACACACACACACACACACAAGCTCGTAAATACAATAATTCAAAAATTCCTTATAGACATTGAACAGAAAATATTTGGAATCTCTAAAATTTAGAATTGTAAAAACATGCTGCTACGTAAAAAATGCCCGTTTAAATCTTCATATAGAAAATAAATTTGCATAATTTTTATAATGTTTTGTTTTGATAGCCAAACAAACCTAGATATCTATTTCGTAAATGAGAATCCATCTTTTCCCTTTGATGCAGCAGCAATAGATAAGAAGAGAAAATATTAGGGATTAGAAGAAGAAGAACAGAGATTAGGGAAAGAATAGATAGATGAAAGAAAGAAGACAAAAAAGGGGAGAGAAATTACACAATTATCAACTCAAATTCTTATTCATCAATATCTAATTAATACATCAAATACCTTTTATTTATAATTCTAAACCCTAATAAAAAAAGGAATCGAAAATCCCACAAATAATATCCTAAACAAAAACATATAATATCTTAATTAACTGAAAAGTGAATAAAATAATCTCCTAAACAATATCCTAATATAAGAAAATAAAATAAAATTCCAGATATTGTCCGCATCATTCTCTTCCACTGAGAAATAGAACTCGTCCTCGAGTTCAGCTAGAAGTATTGAATGTGATTATGCCAAATAATCAAGTAGTGTGAATATGTCAGCGGCTTTAGGTTCTTCTTTGTGCCAATAAATCGTGATCGTGAGATTAGTGACAAGATCCACAAAATAGGATTTGATAACCCAAAGAAAATTTTCAATACCCAATCAATCTGGTCGATTTTGACGGAAGAAGCAGTTGGTGGAGAAGATAAAGTGCATGTACGCTCATCTTGAAGAGACTCCGCAAGTGAAGGAAGCATTTACTCTAAAGGAATGTCATACACGACTATAGCTAGAGGAGAAAAAATAGGAGCATTTGACTCGAGAGTTCCAAGAGATTCCTCAAAATATCCCCGCCCCGTTTTCCACTGCTTACCCGATATTTCCTCCCGGCCCCTCATCGCCCCATTGCCATCCCTCAGAGGAATGGGTTAGACTTTTTTTTTTTTTTGCTAGACTGAACTTTTCTTGGCTTTTTGTGGGTTGAGTTTAAGTGGTCGATTTTGGATTGGGCCGTTCCATATAAAGGGTTGTAGTTTAAATGATCGGTTTTTTAAAAAAACGGTTCATGTTTAATCAAATGCGTGTTGATTGGATTTAGTCAAAAAAACGAATCAGGCTGGGTTTGGGGACAATCTTTGGGGCTTCTCTTCTTTGCAACTTGCGCGCAGGACGTGGGGTTTTTAGGGTTTCTAGTGGCGGCATAGCGCAATGATGGCAAGGAGGGAGGAGATTGGCTAGGGTTTCGCCGATGGGGGGTTGTGATCGGGTTTTGGCGAGGAGGGAGGCGCGCCTGGTTTTTGACAAATGCAGAGGGAAAGAGGATTGTCGACGAGGGCGACGGCGAGTGGTTGTCTGAAGTTGGTCGATGGTAATGTCATACAATGGCCATATCGGCAACGACTGGTTGTGGACCTATGGTGGTGGCGACCTTGGAGGTCGTCGACACCAGCAGCGACGCAAGGAAGGCCAAAGATCGACAGCAACCGGCTGTGGCACAGTGCAGTGGGTGTTGCTTTGGCGTCGACAAGGCAAGATAACACTGGATCGTGCTTATGCTTTGATACCAAATAATGTAGCACCAATAAAAAAAATGAGAATACGGATTAGGAATTAGAAGGAGAAGAACATATACTAGGGGAAAATCAGATAGATGAGAGAAAGAAGACAGAAATAGGAGGGAGAAATTACACAATTATCAAATTCTTATTCATCACTGTCGGCTTAATACATCAATAGACCCTCTTATTTGTAAGCCTAAATCTAATGAAAAATGAAATAAAAATCTCCAATTCACTAAAAACAAATAATATCCTAATATAAGAAAATAAAATGATAACCTAATTAACAAAAAGTGAATAAAATAATATCATAAATACTATCTTAATACTATAAAGAAAGTGAATAAGCTTCAATTCCAATAAAATACAATCTTATATGTTATCCACATCAACCTTCCTTCTCCCCCTTATGCCTGGAAAAAAAAACATAATGCCAGGGGAGTTACCACTGAACAAAAAAAAAACAAAAAAAGAAAGAAAGGTCCTACATTGTGATGTTTTGGGAACCCAACAGCTGCTCCTTTACCCACCGTAACACTTGCAGGGTGTCAAACCCCGCACAGTTCATTCCAAGATCCCATCTTTTGACTTGTACCATCAAGTTCACTACTTGAGGAAATTGAAAATCTTAGATTGTCTCGAGAGAAATGTAACCTCTCTATTCAACCTAAGAAATAGTTTGTTTTTCAAAGAGAGAAATGTAACCTCTCTATTCAACTTAAGAAAGAGAGAAATGTAACCTCTCGATTCAACTTAAGAAATAGCTTGTTTTGCTTTTCTTTCCTAGCCTTTCGAGTTGCTACTTGTTAGAGCATTTCCAACGGCATTGCCATTGGAGACTCTTTCGCCAAAGTGGTGAGGTTGTTACAGAAAGTAGGGCTCCAACGAACTCGCCATCGTCCTCGCCAATTTAGGGTTGATAGAAATGGCTCGCCATTTCTGGCGAGCTGTGCTCAACGGGCAAATTTTTTAAAATCGTTCAGCAAAACGGCTCCAAATGGGTTTCCCAGCTGTGCTCCTCTTCGCGATTGAAAATCCTTGCTCCTCTTCGCAATTGAATTTTTTTTCGATCTGAAAATCCTTGCCTCTGTTTGGGAGCTGTGCTTTTGTTTGAGTTGAGAATGAGAAAAATGTTTGAGTTGAGAATGAGCAGTCCTCTTCGCGATTGAGTTTTACGAGAATGAGAAAAAAAAATCGATCTGAAAATCCTTGCCTCTGTTTGATATATATATATATATAAGCCCTAATTTATAAAATTAAATTTTGAATATATATAAATAAATAAATAAGCCCCAATTTATAAAATTATATATTTATATTTTTTTAAAATTATGACTCTCTAAAATATGGAGTATGGTTAGAGTTATGAATAAAAATGTGACTTCCTAAAATAGCATTTTAAGGAGTCACTTAGGTAAATTATAGGAAGTATGGTTGGAGTTGGTCTTAGATGTGTTCTAGTAGGCTTAAGTAGTTTTTAAGCTTTTTTTCTAGTGTAAGCTTCTTGTATGCCCTTGGAGTTGTGTCCTGATCTTTTATTGTATCCTTCATTTTTTTATCACAACAAGAGTAGAGAGAAATTATTTTTTTTTTCTTTTATGAAGCCTATCTAAACAAGAGTAAAGAGAAATCATTTTCTTTTTTATCTTATTAATCCAAACAAAATTGAGACCCAAGCCCGTACTTGACACCGAAACCCTAAACAGTCTTAATAATTTGATTTAAAACTAAACCCACACCTAACACCCAAACCCTCCAACTATCAAATTCTCAATTACCGTACAAACAGTTAAATACAATCAATGTACCTTGCCGTTAGCACAACCGAATCCGCCGATATCGGACCGATCGTCGTCGTAGTGGCGCGCGTCGTTCTCGGCGTCTTCGAGTGGAAGCTGGACCTGGGCGAGCATGAGGTAGTTGGGCTCGTTCTCGGAGGTGTGAGTTCCCAAAATCATCTTCTGCACGGAGTAATCCTTCCCCGGAGGCTCCTCCCGGTCGGCAAGCCACTCGACAGTGAGCGAAGGCCACTCGAGCGCATGCGTGATGACCAAATCGTACAAGAACGGCGTGTTCTTCTTCCAAATCTTGTACTCCTCGTTTATCAGCCTCTCCTCTATCTCTCCCCTCATCTCCTCCTCGTCCTTCCCCATTGCTTCGTTACCAAATCCACGACGAACACGATAGTGGAGATGATGATGATGACCCTCTGATCTTCTATTCCTTCTGTGAAAGGTTTTGGAGGGAACAGAAAAAGTTCGCAATGTGCCGGTGGAGGGCAAGGGGTTTTTTCACTTTTAGGGAAAATTCCAACTCCAGTCCCTGTAGTTTGATTCCCCATTTTGTAATGTTTATGTTTAATGTTTTCTATTTTTGTTTTTAAATTTTTTTGTAATAATAAATAAAAATATATTTAATAATTATTTTTATATTAAAAAAATATAAATAATTTTTAAAATTTACTAAATCTTTAGTAAAAAAATATTTTCACGTGTTTGTAATCAAATTTTAATTTTTTTTCTTCACTACATTCAAACATTATTTGTAGCCATCTTCTCCAATTAGTTCATCCCACCACCACATAGTGTTTGGCTAAGTTAACTCATAGTAATTTTTAACTTTCTATTTTTTATTTTAATTATAAATTATAATTTTTTCCAAACACTCATAATTCTTGCTATAAGGTAAAATAATATTTTTTTCTATTTTAATTACAAGTTACAATGTTTACCAAACACTAACAGCTTCAGCTATAAGTTATAATCTATAAGTTATTAGTTTTAGTAATGCCAAACACCACCTATATTTGACCACCATCATTGATCAGTCCTTTCGATCATCACTTTCGACTACCATCACTACCTCTTATTATCATAACCATGTAACTCTTCCGGCAGTTACCTTCAACCACCACAAATATTTATGTGTTAAACATATTTTTATTTTTGTTTTTATAAAAATAAATTAGCGGTCGTTTCCACGCATTGCGTGAGTCATGAATTGCGGAAGGTTAAAATTTTATAATTTACTTTTTTAATTTGTAACTGTTTAAAAAAATAATATAAAAAATAAAATTATAAAATTATTTTTGAATTTTTTTAAGCAAAATATCATATATGACTTTAGGAACTTGGGTTACTATAATAGTATAGATAGAAACCTATTTTTTTATTTATTATAAACGAAAAATTGAAAACTATAAATGTTGGCAAATGAGACCTTTAGTGTTTAATTTTGACACCTCTATTTACCAATTGCTGCATATTTTCCGTCTCTAATTATTAGGATTTTGTTTATTTCATTCCTAAATTTAAATTTTTCTTATTTTGTTTCTATATTGTAAAATTAGATCTATTTAATTCCTAAACAATGTTATAAAACTGAAATCATAAATAAATTATCATTAATATGGCCTTCATAAATGCATTCATATTTCTTCATATATATATATATATATGAAGTAGAATTTCATAGAGACAGTGTAATTGTATACAGAATTAAATTATTGCAATTAAATATATATGATCTTAAATATCTACGATATAATTGTTTCTAAAAAATAAGATATTTTTACATATTTGAGTTCAGCATTTATTTTACTAGTTTAAAGATTTGCTAATTTATTAATTTCACAACAAATTATCAACACGAAGCTTTAACCAATTAGAAGGAAAAGATCCGTATTTGCAGCACCAAGTAAGATAATGTCAAATATCTCAAAATTGGAATCTGTAGCTCTCGATATTTCGAGAAAGAATTATTTATCTTGAATATTTGATGTTCAACACCTTAATGCTATAAACCTTGAAGAAATAATAAAAGATGAAAATGACACATTGCTATAGAGTCATGCAAATACAATGATTTTTATACGCTACCATCTATAGGAGGAGTTAAAAACTAAATATTTCTCGGTAAAAGATTCACTTATTTTGTGGATTAATTTAAAAAAGAGATACGAGCACCAAAAGACCATAATCCTTTCAAAAGCTGTTATGAATGGCTGTACTTGAGGTTACAATATTTTAAAATAGTTAGTGAGTACAATTATGCTTTATTTAAAATTCTTTCACGACTAAAATTATGAGAAGAAGAAATTTACAAAGAATATATGCTTGAAAAAATTTACTCTACATTTCACGCCTCTAATTTACTCCTGCAGCAGTAATATAGAGAGTGTCATTTTAAAAAGTATTTTGAATTGATTTTTTGTATTCTCGTGGCCGAAAAAAATAATGAGTTTTTTTTAATGAAAAATCAATAATCTCGTCTAACTTGATCTATACCATTTTCTAAGGCAAATGGTGTATCATTAAGTAGATTTTTGTCGTGAAATGAATAAAATCTCGTATTATAACAATGGAGGAGGTCATGGATACGGACGTAGTAGAAATAATAACTACAACCCGTGAAAGCTATATTCAAAAATCAGCAAACAAGTATATTCCACTAGAAGTGGAACGGTAGAGTCCCAAAAAATATATATATATATACATATATAAATATATAATATTTTTATTAAAAAAATGAGTTTGATAAATATATGCATATATATATATATATATTATAAAACAAAATATATAAGTATGTAAATACACTTTTATGTATATAATAATAATAGGTATTAATGATAATATTGTTATATATATAACCGGTGGCTTCAATTTTCATAACCGGCAATTTAACTACATTATACCCAAGCCTTCAATTGGGTATGACCTGCTTCAGTATATAGGGAGAAGGGATTAGAGTTGTTATGTGCATAGGATCAGTGAGAGAGCAACTGAGAGAGCGTGGAAAAGACGCAACAGAGGAGCCGAAACCCCCAACAGCCGACGCATCCCGTCGTTCCCCTCGGCTCCCATCGCCGGTGCTGCCACCGCCGTCCTTTACCGCCACCACCGACGACTGTCGTCAACGTCGACGCCGTCCGCCGACTACTGACGCTTTTCTCTCTCTTCCCCGCGGTGAGTATTCTTCCGTTATCCATTCGTTATCCCCTTCGTTATCAAAATTTAGAGGGAGAGAGAGAGACAGAGAAATGTGCACTAGTGTAAGGTATATATATATATATATATATATATATACTATATTATTAAGGGAGCCCAAAAGTTCAAATGATGAAGCCCTGTCACAGTTAAAATTACATAATTGTCCAAAACTTACTATCCCATCCCGTGTTAACGATAAGGCTAAAAATGTAAATTACTCAAAAACAAACCTGTTATTGAATCCAACGTGGGTTTGCATGCCACCCTCATGGTTAGAAATGCTTGCATTCAACAAGCACTGTCATTAAATTTATTTTTTTTGGTAGGTATCTCCCTCCTCCAAATGCCTGCATTTTATTTTCTTTTTTAATTATGTAAAATCAGTGCTTCATTGATTGAGTTTTTCAGTTATATTTGATTACCTATTTTTGGTTGTATTTAATTAGACACCGCGTGAATAGTATTTTCATGATTTTTAATTTTTTTTTCCAATTTGTTGTGCAGAGAAAATGGTTTAAAATGCTTCAAGTAAAGGGAGCGCATCTGGGGTTTGCAAGCCAACCTCATGTTGCTATGCAAATCTTGATTTGAAAGAAATTATATCTGCAAGATATTGTGGCATGTTAGCTAAATGAAATTGATCAGGTTTGCTTTTTCTATTTTCATACTGATGTTTATATATATACTAAAAATAGTTACACAATGTGCAAGATAATTGATGTTACGGATTAGGGATGAAAAATAGAAAAAAGTGGATAATTTTAGTGAAAAAAATGTAGGCGATTGATCAATTTATTTATTTTATTTATTTTGTCCTAACATTTAAAAGCATGATAATATGTATTTTTAACTACACAAAAAAAAATTATCTTTAGAAATGTCGCAAGTTAAAAAGTATAATAGAACGTCAATTTATCTTTACAAAATAAGAATTTCACTTTATATTTTCTCGGTAATATTTGATTGGTTTTATTCATTTTGTAGTCTTCACCAATGCATTAGCAAAAACAAAATAGATAAATCTCTCCACCCCTATTCGGTTGCTCGGTTGCTCGGTTGCTATACTAAAAAAGTAATCAATTCTCAATACTTGAATTTCATATAAAAAGTAACTATTTTATCAATACATATTCACTTCCACAATAGTTGATCTTGATCTCCGTTGATTGTATCATTTGCAAGAGTAACGGCAAATTCAATCAATTTTAATTCTCACTTCTCAAGTCTCTGTCTCCAACTATTTTATTAAGTTATATTTTATGTAATTACTTATATTGCATTAGATACAATAACACACACAAAGAAAAAAGATCAATAAGTTTTTACAAAGAAAAAACAATTTTCATTTTAAAAGATCAATTCGTTTTGCTGAGTCGAATTCTATAGCTTTTTGGATGGTTCTATAGCTTTTAAAATCGTTTTCCTTTCAGTCTCATCAGGTTTCTCTTTCTGTTGGAAGATTGTATATATACAAATATATACAAATATGTTTAATTATTAAAAAAAATTTCTGGTCTCCTTTCGCTGATTTTTTTTTTTCAATCAGTAGTTTTTAAATTAAACAGATTTTTTTTTCATGCGTAGAAACTTGAAGACGTTGTTGTAGTTAAAATATTCACATTAATTTATTTTTTAAATGAATATTGTTTTTTAAAAGAATATTGGATACTATTTTCTTAAGTAGAATAAAAACTATTTTTCTTTTTCTATTTTAATTTTTTTTATTTTTCTGTTTTAATGGTTTCTGACAAAAAAGTGAGTTTCACAAAATAATTTCATTACTTAAAACTAATTACTTTTTTGAATTTTTTTTTCAATTTGATGAGTCAAGTTTTCTGCTTGCTCCCCTTATTTGGTTTGATCTAAGAATGCTCCCCTTATTTGGTTTGATCTAGGAGTGCTGAAACTAAAACCCCATCAACCCACTTTCTCTCTCTATATCTCTTTTTTTTTAACCAACCCATCCACTGCATATATTTCTTTTATCATATCTTCTGTTTTAAATTGATTTACTTTATTGCTAACATTAATTTAAAATTATATTTATAATGTGTTTTTCAGTGATGAAATTAAAAAAGAGACTGATATCAAAAAAAGTTGTGCATTTATTCAAGTACATTTTATTAAATTTATTCCCTTATTTGTACTGTTTTATTCAAATTATTTTAAATTTTCTATTTTCTTATAAAAAATCAAAAAGGTTGTGCATTTATTTTTATTTACTTTATTCAGATATATATTCTTTTTTCTTTTTTTTTATTTTTTCGAGGGTCCGTAAATAAGGGGGCAGAGATCCTTTTCAAAGTCGCAATTAGTTTTACATAAACCATTTTACTAATTTAATTATTTTTGTGTGTAATTCTTTTTTTACAAAAAAATTATACATGTTATTATATTTTGGAAGATAATATTTTTTTATATTTAAAAAACAAGAGTTAGACACGCATCGCGTGTGCCCTCACCGCTAGTAATTATATAAAACATACATATAGTACACATGTGTATACACAAAACAATAAAATTAAATTGCAATAAATAATAAAATTAATTTTATTATGACCTCCCAAGCATCTTATTATAGAATGTAACCATCTTGTTAACAATTTATATTTTTCCAAATAGATATCTATAACAAATTAAAGAAAGATATATCCCGGTATTTAGAAAAGCTTGCAGGCTTGCGGCCATATTGAAATCTATCTTACTCTAGTAAGATTGTGTTATTACCATATAAAAATAAAACATGAATTTTTTTTCTTATTAATTTTTTTAATAAATGGAAATTATTATTTTTATTATAATTGTTTATTGTTTCTTTTGGGGAATATATTTTTCTTAACTTTAAAGACTTTGGACCTAGCGGTCTTATGTCTTTAAAAACAATTCAAATAAAAAACCAAATATTAAGAGGACACAATATTTATTTGGATGCCCAAATAGAACAGATGGGTTGAGGTTATTTTAAATTGAATAGTATTTTTTAAGTAGAATTATGTTTTTATTTATTTTATTTTTAAATAAAATAGAATGCATTTTTAAAAAAAGAATTGAGTAACTAAAAAATACAGCATCTGTGCGTACGAAACGCTTGGCACATTCATAATCCCAAATTTTAGTTCCACAAACAATAAAAAAGATCCTTTCTCTATAAAACTAAAATGTTGAAGTGCTATATATATATATAAAATGAAGTGAATCGAAATCCACGGCCCCCACTTTTAGTGGACATGGATTGGGACTTTTTTAGAATTGAATACTATTTTTAAGATAAAATTGAAAACTGCTGTTTAAAGTAAAATAAAAACTATTTCTTAAAAAAAAAAACTGAATTTTCCTTTCAATTTGAAAATTTAAAATTAAAAGGGAATTTATTTTTAACAATTTTAAAACTGTTTTAATTTTTTTGCTTCATTTTTAAAAATAAGATATGAACTACTATTTTTTTTCGGAAAAAACATTTGTTTCATTAATTTTTTTGGATAATATTTTCTAGAATAAAATAGAAACTAATTTTTAGTAATAAAAACTAATTGCTAATTTTTTTTTTATGTAAATCTGTGTGTGTCCCAACTGAAGCATGAAGAAAGGGATGAGAGAGAATAAACAAAAGAAAAAAGGGAATCAATGGTGGCAAAAAAATAAATAAATTAACGTAACTTATGTGTAAGTCTGTGTATTCATCCGAGAAAGGGAGACCTTGAGGGTAACACCGTGGCAGCACACGTGGTACCCTAGAGATGCATTCTTGTGTACAATTTTAATTTCACCATTTAGTGAGATCTTATTTGTTGAGCGTATAACGTGAATTTGTCACGGTGGTATTGAGATCTTATTTGTTGTTCGTGAATTTGTTATGGTAGTATTAAATTTTTTTGATGCGAACAGATAGTGAGAGTTAATGAAGAAGAATTTTTGAATTTTAATGATTGACAATTCTGATTATTTGACGGGATAGTATTAACTGAGAGTACCACGTGTGTTACCACAATGATACTCTCAAAGCACCTAAACATTTCTTCGAAATGGGAGGCTAGGAGAGAGGAGCATAAAAGGAAAAAGGGATGAGAATTGAGAGAGAAAAAGAAAGGAGAGAGAGATTGAAAAGCAAAAAAAGAGACGAAAGAGAGAGGCACATATTGGTGGAGACTTTGTCACTAGAGAGAGATTCATGATTTTCTTTTTTTTTTTCATTTATATTCGAATAGTTGAATTCAATAGATACCCATTCCTCTCATGAAAAGTATTTTCTCTTCTTTTATTTCTTGCCTATCTTCTTTCATCTTCTATAGGAGACCCATGTTTGGTCCAATCAAAAATGATTATATCGTTTCTGTAGTCGCAATTCAATATAGATAAATGTATATCATCCCTGTGTGAGTTTAATTTGAAATAGTTTTACAATTGTGTCTTTTTAGCCAGTGGAAGTGACAATTGAGTTCGGGATAATTTTAAAAATATAAAGTACGTGACCAGGCTTCACAAATTGATGGATTCATTTTATTAGATAGTATAAATAGTGTATTCATGCACAATTTATTATCCTAGTGTCCCTACACACCAATCTCGCATAATAAATTATATTATTAGCAA
>JAOTRH010000020.1:3756977-3778224 GCA_034768845.1 Heliamphora exappendiculata | reverse complement strand
ATTTTTGTATTTAGTAATTTTTTATTTTTTAATTAAAAATTTTAAAATAAAATTTTGTAATTAAAAAAAACAAAAAACAAAAAACAAATAAAACAGGGGTGTAAGTGTAAAAATACTATTTTTCCATCCAAAAGTTAACGAAAAATTAACTTTTGGATCAGAGTGTTACAAAAATTAAAAAGTAAAAAAGTGCAATGATATTTTAAAAAATAGAAAAGGTGACAGTAATATAACTTTTAAATATATTGGTTTAAGTGTAATATACCATTTATTTTTTTATTTTTTATATTTTTATTTTTAAATTTTTAAATTTTTTATTTTTTATTTTTTTGGAAAAGTGAACTTTTTTACTAGTACTATTTGAAACGGTAAAAAATAATTTTGGATAAAATGATAGTGTTTGAGATTGTTAAAACTACTAATTAGCTTATAAATAATAATTTGTAATAAAAATTGTGAGAGTTTAGTAAAGATTATAATTTGTAATTGAAATAAAAAAATAATTATAATTTATAATAAAAATTATGAATATTTTAAATAAATTATAACTTATAACTAAAATTAATAGTAATAAACTAAAAACTAATGGCAGTATCTTTAGCAAACATCCCACATATTTTCAAAAAACAAAATGATGAAATTGATAAATTGTTTTCAATTTATCTAAATTATATAGTTTAGCTCAGCTTTTTTTTCACACAATTTTATTTTGGTACTAAGTAATAATTTTTTTATCATGATTTAATTTATAGATTAAATGTTAAGAGAACCGAATAAAATTAAATCAATTCGTTTTAAATTTTATTATGTTTATATTATATTATATATTATATATATAACTTTAAAATACAAATTATTCTTTTTATTTCTTCTCTTTTATAATTTATTTATTATTTTTTTTCATAACAAAGTAATAATATATTATTTATTGAAAAATCTCAATTTATGATTAATTTGAACTAATTAATTTTATAAAACTACATACCGCAATTAAGAAATAACCACACAAGTAAAAGAAATAACAATCATACAAGGCACGTGACTTTTACGTTAAAAACCTAAACTTGGGTAAAATCTACGATGCCAATCCAAGGCCAAAAGAAATCAAACAGTATAATGAGTTTTGATTATAAAAATTTTTACAAACTTTCGTTAAATTCATAATTGATGGTAGTAAGCTTATTCTTACGAAATTCACGTACACCAAACATTACTCGACCATTGACAAAATCCACCACCGAACATTAATTCTTAAAAATTTATTTCAGAAATTTCACAAACTCGTGAAAGATGAAGATGCGATGCCTAATAATATTATTGAAAGCACAATCTCCATTTAATCATCAAGCTCTAGTGAAACAATCTCTAAGAAATCTACTTTTTAAAATTCCATGGCAGCTGGAATTGTTTTGTGTCATGAGGGTGTTTCAGCGAAGCTTGGCCGCCTCCTTTATAAAAAAAACGCAAAGCCCTAGCAATTTTATAATCCTTCTTGCGCACATACCGCTGAAGCAGTCTGTTGACCACTCGAGTGGTGAATTCTTCTTTACAGCAATTTTGCATAGTAAATAGAGAAACTAAGAGGTTTTTGTGATAGTTTAATACACCGCTCGAGTGGTCTATCGAACGGTGAGAATTTAATTATTGTTTTTAATCTTTTTTATATATATTTTTTACAATATTTAATACTGTGCAATAAATACTACAAATTAAATTCTCAAGAACAAATGTCAAATTGTCAAAAAAAAAAAAAAAAAAACAACAATGTTTTCATCACAAATTTATCAAAAAAATAAAAGAACAACACAGAGGTCGAAGTATCCTAACATTTAGAAATCCTTAGTAATCAATAAAAAATAATAAAATAACAAATAAACAAAATATAATGCATTGTTCATAGATATAAGGATTTCACATCATAAATCGTATAAAATAATTAATAAGAATTAAAATAATATAAAAAGAAGAAACAAAATTAATACAAGTGAGTGAATAAATATATAATTTTTTAATCTAAAATAAACAACAAATATTTATATTTAGAATCACAGTTCTAAATTAGAACCAAACTATTTTTTTCACATTTTTTTTTAAATTCAGTTTGATCCATAACATACACTATTTGATTTCTAATCTTAAAATATTAATATCATTTAAAATAATTTATTTCTCAATTTAACTTAAAATTAAATTAAATCGAACCTCAAACACCTCTATTTTTAATTGATACTTGTTATTAACTTAACTTTGAATGAATTGCATCAAATAAATTTGAATAAATTGCATCAAATAATCATCATAATTCATATATGGCTACTTGTTATTGACTTAACTTTGAATAAATTCCATCAAATAAATTGGAATAAATTGCATCAAATAATCATCATAATTCATATATGGCTACTATTGACTTAACTTTGAATAAATTCCATCAAATAAATTGGAATAAATTGCATCAAATAATCATCATAATTCATATATGGCTACTAGTAAATCAACATTACAAGCAATGAGTGTCATTTTGTGGTTATTTTAATTCAAATCAAAACATCCATCACTTTCATTCTTAGGCCTTGATTAACAATTTCATTTTTTTAACTTTTTAACTAACAAAATTAAAAAAACAAATATAAACTTCATTTGGCAAAAGGACTTAAAGCTCATTTTTTTTTGTCTTTTAGCTTAAAATTAAAAAAGTCAAAAAGTCTTGTTTAAGTTTTTAGTCTTTTAGACTTTTTGTTTTTTTAAATTAAATAATCTTATATATTTTAAAAAATATGTTAACTTTTGTTACACAAGTCATTTGTTTATAAAAAGTATATTTTTAAAATTTACTAATCAAAATCTGTTAAATAAGATCTATATTGAATATAAAATTATGTAATAATAAATTTTAAAAAATCATAATAACTTTTTTTTTGACTTAAAACTTTTTTGATTTAAAGTCACTTTAAATCAAATTTTTAAACTTATTCTCTTTCGACTTAAAGTCACCATATAATTCACTAAAAGTACTTTTTAATTCTTTGACTTATGGTGACTTTTAGTAAAAAGTTTGGCTAAAATTCAAGTTGCAAAATACATCCTGTTTGTTAAGAAAATACAAAAGTTACAAAGTTACAAAGTGAAATCGAAATATTTATTTCTATAATACTCTATTTTACTATCATTTAATTTTAAAATATAATAATATCTTAATTTGATAACTTATTTAATACCAATGCCAATATTATATAATCGTTATAGTCAACTGTATAAAGAGTTCATACTATTCAATTTGAATAAAAAGTAAAAAAGAAAAGTTTTTATCTAATCAATTAACTTTAAAAAAAAAAAAACTAATTTACCAAAAGATCTACTTTCAATCAAATAATTTTTTAATTAAAAACAAAAAAAACTACATTTTAAACTAATTCCCAATCAAACCCTTACTTTCAAAAAAAAAATTATTACAACATACTTGTGATTTTATTTTTAAAAAAAAATAATTTCCAATCATTAACATGTGATGGGCTAATGGGCAATGCTGTGTTGGAGCATTAACCCAACTGCTACAATCAATTCCAATGCTAAAACTTGAAGCACATGCACTTCAAATTTACAACTCCCATTAAAAGCTATTTTTGGTTCTTTTGTCACGTAATCATCACTATCACTTAAACAATTATTCAAGGTTTTTAAATGCAAATTTAATTAGAATTTTAACCTTCTAATTTTGGAGTACTTCGCTTATATTTAATCTAATTTTTTTAGAATTTTTTTTTGTTTAAAAGTCTTTTAAAAAATTCACTTATTTAATTTTATTTACTTTTTAAAAAAAATATATATTTTTACATTTATTTTTTTACAAAAAAAAGTTAAAAAACTAAAAAATTTACAAAAAAAAGAAGGTAATCCAGACACAAACTTAGTAAAAGTCTTTCACTTTTTTGTGATATTTATTTAACATAAAAAAATGTGTTTTTTTATTGATTAGGATACGATGCGGTGTTTGGCAAAGCTATTGAATAATTTTTAATTTTTTATTATTAAATTTATCTATAAGTAATAAAATTTTCTAAATACTAATTTCTATTATAATTTATAATTAATTTTTGTTAACTACAAAGTTTAATTTTTATCAAGTACTCACATCTTTTTCAACAAACTATAATTTATAAATTATTAATTTCAATAACAATAAACACTAATATTTCTTTGAGGGTATTAAATGATTGCACCCCATTCTTTTAAAATGAATGACTTTTAACATAAAAAATGCATTTAGGTGGAACCCTACACACATGCCTCCAATTTATTAGTTATTTAGTTTTTACACTTCTTCATGAGAATTGTTATTATTTTTACCTTTTAATACCTTTAGGTGACTCATTATTCTCATAATATTTCACATTTACATGAGGATCTCATTTTGCTCAGACTTAAAATTGAATTTTTAACTTTTTATTTAAAATCATAAAAAAGTGAACTGTCAAATCATAATTCTTTATTTTTACAAGATGGGTTAAAATCACTTTTTAATTAATCAAACAAATTTTTGATTTATTGAACTTAAAATTTTTAAAAATAAAAAAAATAATTTAAAGCCGAGTTACCAACAAAAGTATTTAATATGTTTATCATTTTTTTGTTCATGGTTATTAAGAGATTCAAGATTTTCAAATTTTAAATTCACTAAAAAATTGTAATGTAATTTTACAAATTTAAATTCTATATTAAAGTTAAAGGAGTAAAACCATATAAATGAGATATGTAGCTCTAATATTTTAAAAGGTGTCTTTGAAATTGTTTTGATTTTTGATTTTACTTTTTTTATTATTAAAAACAAAAAAATAAAAAATATTTATAGAATTTCCACCATTTTTCATACATTCTTGCAAAGCCAAGGTCCCAACCTGGACTGGAGGCAACAATTAGTTAGTAGTTACTAGTAAGCACGCTCTCCCTCCTTTTCTCTCTCTTAAAAAGCAAGAAAACAGAAGTTAAAGAGAGAGAGAGAGAGAGAGAGAGAGAGAGAGAAAGTGGAGAGAGAAGGTGGGGGCATTTGGTTTTAGCAATATTTTTTCTCTGCTAGCCAGAGCACATTATCAAGAAAATGACCTCCACTGCTAACATGAACGGTGAGTACACATCACGCCCACCACCGCCACCGCCGAACCGCCACCAATACTACCCTCCCTCATCGTCTTCCTCCTCAGCTTCCTTCAAAGGCTGTTGCTGCTGGCTGTTTCTCCTCTTCTCCTTCATCGGCCTCCTCGTCCTCGCCGTCGTCCTAGTCGTCGTCCTCGCCGTCAAACCTAAGAAGCCACAGTTCGATCTCCAGCAGGTCGGCGTCCAGTACGTCGGCATCACCCCAAACCCTCCGTCCACCACCGCCACTGCCGCCGCCGCGGCGACGACGCCGGAATCGGCGTCCGTGTCGCTGAACATCCGGATGCTGTTCACGGCGGTGAACGACAACAAGGTGGGGATCAAGTACGGGGAATCGAGGTTCACGGTGATGTACAGGGGGATTCCGCTGGGGAGGGGGACGGTGCCGGGGTTTTACCAGGCGGCGCACAGCGTGAGGCAGGTGGAGACAACGGTGGCCGTCGATCGGGTGAATCTGTTGCAGGCCGACGCGGCGGACTTGGTGAGGGACGCGTCGTTGAACGATCGAGTGGAGCTCAGGGTGTTGGGGGATGTTGGGGCTAAGATCCGGATTCTTGGGTTCACTTCGCCCGGCGTGCAGGTTAGCATTCTCCTCCTCCTCCTCCACCACCACCACCTCACACCGCCTATTTTCATCCCCACGAGCTTATGACGCGCGCGCGGCGCGCACACTGTAATTCGCTCACTGTATCACATTCTCACAATTGCACTCTCTTTCTCTCGCGCCGCCGATGCGTGGCGGGGTTATGGTGGCTGCGCCTCCTAAGACCTCCGCATGGTCTTCGGAGTTGTTGATAACGTGCGCTAGCCACCGCTACTGGGTGCTTGTGCGTGCCTGATTAGTTTGGATGGGATAATTGCTTATTTGGTTTTGTTTTTTTTTTAATTTTTAGTGAATAATTTTTATTATTTAATTAAATTATTATATTTTTAATTTATTTAATTGAAATGAATAAAAATATTAAAATTTTTAAAAGTCAGAATAAATTAAAATAAATTAATAAAATAAATTTTATATTATTTATTTTTGCTTTGGATTTGGGTACATACGCCCGAATGGGATAATTGCTTATTTAGTTTTGTTTATTTTTATTTTTAATAAATAATTTTTTAATTATTTAATTAAATTATTATATTTTTTTGATCTATTTTATTGAAATGAATAATATTTTTTATTAAAATATTAAAAAAATTTAAAAGTCAAAATAAATTAAATTAAACTAATAAACTAAATTTAATGTTATTTATTTTTATTTTTAGTGTTTTTTATATTTTTTTATTAATTCTTTTTATTTTTTTAGTTTATTTTGACAATTTGAAAAGTTAAAATTCTTTAATAAAAAATTAAAAAATTCAAAACAATAAAAATAAACAAAATCTCTATAATTTAAGTCCAAACAGGGCCATAGATTGGAAATCAGCTTCTCCCCACTTGCAGGACCGACCGGTCTATTTTGGGTTGTAAATGAATTTACCGTAACGATTTTTGTATCATTTTTATTATATAGATTAATTTTATAAATTATTAAGATTCTAAAATGTCTTTTAAAAATTCTTTGAACTTTAAAATAATTTTAAATATTTCACAAGTCGCCATTAGTCTCTAAATGTTTTTTAAAATTTTTTCCAAATTTAAAATAAATTCTAAATAATTTTAAAAGTCACCAAGGGTTTTAAATGTTTTTTAAACATACGTCGAACTTCAAACAATTTTTTAAATGATTTTACAAGTCACTCAGACCAGCAAATTTATCAAAAACTAACCAAACTTTATATAAAGAATTAAATTAATTAAGGCTTTGTTTGTTTGTTTCAATATAAAATATTTTTGAGTAAATATTTTATTTATTTTTTATTATTTAGTTGATAATACCTATGTGAAAAATATTTTTTTTAGTAAAATATTTTACTTTGTTGAATCAAATTTAACTTAGAAAAAATTACCTTTACTCAAATTTTTTAAAATAAGAATGTGTGAGAGATTAATGATACCAGAATTAGAGAATGAGAATGATACGAGAATTAGTGATTTTTTTAATTTTTTTTATTGAAAATATTTTTTAAATATTAACCAAATATTTTAGAAAACAAGTAAAAAAAACTTATTTTATAAATTATTTTATAAATTATTTTACATGTAAAATACGGTAAATATCAACAAATCAGATTTGTGTAAAAAATGATGGCAAATGGACATCAGTGTTTATTTTTTTTAATACAATTTAATTTATTTAAATACATAATGATATTTGATTAATTATATTTTTAATAAGAATAATTTATACATTAAAAATAATAAAATTAATTGTTTGAATTATCAAATTGCATCCATTTTTTTTACTGAAAATTTTTGGGGGCATGCGCTGATCCCTTATTTTCTAGAGGAAACTTTGGATTCCTCTTTTTTTTTTTTTCTTTTTTTAAAGCTATAGTTCCTGCATTTTCGCCATATCAACTCAAAATTGGCGCCAAAATTGAAGTAAGGTTCTGTTTGGCATCACTTAAAAGTTTTTTTTTAATTAAAAAAATGTCAGTTTTTAAGTCAATACTGTTTGGTAAATCAAAAAAGCAAATCAACTTTTTTTCATTTTTTTTTCAAAAAAAAAGTCTATACACATTTTAAACATCTTTATTTTAAAAAAAAATAAAATTACTATAATACTCTAATGAAAAAAGTCAATTTTTCTTATAAAAAAAATATTGTACAAATATTCTAATACTATATAACTTAAAAAAAAGAAAGAACATATTAGATATTTTAATAAAAAATAAAAAAAAAAAACTATAAAAAATTATTTTAAATAATTTAATATGTTTAATTATTTTTTTATAAATTAAATTTTTTTAACATCCTAAATCGACAATAAATTTTATTTTGGACAAAGTGTAAAAAAAGAAAAAGCAAAAGGAAGAAAGGCGAAAAAAGAGAAGAAAATGAAGCCTTAATTTTGAAGTAATTTTTATACAAATCGCGATGGTGTTGGTAGAAAGCGACAAAATAATTTTTTTTTAAATTTTGGAGCGGTGATATGAGAATATGTCTCGTTGCGTTAAAAGCTCCGATCAAATGGAACCCACAACTTTTGTGCACATTAATTATGGGCGCGTGCCCTTCACTCGCCAACGCGCTGTCCCAACTTTCTCCTTTACCATCTTTTTCACTTTTAATGATAATGATTTATAGTGTCATGGAATAACATGCAGTGCACTCTACTCTACTGGGCTACTAGCTGCCTCAATAACTACGGTTTTTAATCATTTCTCTCCCCCTTCAAAAATAAAATTAAATAATTACACAATTTAATTGGGGCAAACGGAAAGGACCCTTGAATTCAATTCAAATGTAGGGATGGTAATGGGTGGGGACGTTCCTGAAGAATTACTCTTGCATGTCCCATCCCTTTTCTGTTCCAATGTTTTTTTTTTTGTTCTAGAGGATTTGCATAAAATAAATATATTATATTTATAATACATAGATAAAGTTTTTTTTTTTTAAAAAAAAATTCTGACAAGATTAAAACATAAAAATATCTTTATTTTTTATTTTTTATATTATGATTTTTTATTTTATTTTATTATTTTTAACTCTCATTTATACTACCCTCTTAAAATTTATAAATTATCCTCTATATATTTTCAACCCGTTCTATTGTCGCTTCTTCTTTAACTTTTCTCTCTTCGTTTCTGCCTGGATAAAAGCAAGAACGACACACCCCTGCCCCGCCCCTGCCCTCACTCTGCTCCGTTGCTGTTCATATTCAAATATATCAATGTCCTCCCAAAATTAACATTCGTCAACTTTTTTATCAATTTTAATTTTTACTACGTGTCAATCACGTGATATTTTTTTTTGGGAATAAAAAGGTAAAATAGATAATGACCTCTCATGTGCTTTTCATGTGAGTGTTGCCTGTAAATTATATTTTATCTCAATTTATAATTAGTATTATGAAATAATTAACCTATATATATATATATATGTTGCAACAAGTGAAAAGAAACAAACATGGTGGTCCATCTTGGGTCTTGAGTGATGAGTAGGAAGAGAAAAAAATACATTCTGGATGAAAATTTTCTAGTTATTGCTAGAATAGTAAGAATGTTGTTATTATGATATTAATTTTACTATTTTGCCTCTAAAGATGTCATGTGGTTGGCATGAAATTAGATGGTTGTTTCTACTAGTGAGCAGGGTTTTTAGATGTTCAATTTCATTGTCCATTGATGCTCGGTCAGATTCAATAATAAGTGAAGGGATGTTTGTTTAATTAAGCCTAGCTACCTCTATCAGTTGTAGGAGGGTCTTTTTGTCAATTTGGGAGAAATTGCTGTAAGAAAAGTTACTATTGCTGTGACAATATGGCTACCTACTTTTGTTTGTGTTAAGATTTTCCTTTCAAAATCTGTTTCTTAAAAACAAAGTACTTATTCTTTGGTGGGTGGCTGCCGCGACGGTGATGGTGGAATGGTGGGGACAGGTATCGGTAGATTGCGCAATTGTGATAAGTCCAAAGAAGCAGGATCTCACATACAAGCAGTGTGGATTTGACGGGTTGAGCGTCTGATGCTTTCGAACAATTTAGAATCTTTTTGTTTCAAAGATTTTATATTTCTTTGTTTTAATGCATTGGAAGTCATTGATCGTGTGAGAATAGAATTTAAAAGCGCATAAATTTCAAAACACGATCCAATGAACTGCAATACATTAAAATGGAGATGCATGAAGTTTTTGGGACAAAATATTCTTATGCTCCTTCCAAACCTACCACATTTTATCACTCTTATCTAAAGAATATGTTGAGGAGAAAGCAAAAGGCCACTCACATGGGAATGGATGGTACGGAGTAAGTTTCAGAAAAGCAAGGGGTAAAAAAGGGCAAGCGAGGCGAGATACTAATTCGAAATAGAATTTTTTTTTTTTTTTACATAACTGGAGAATTTTTGGCAAAAAATTTTGTTTGTTTTTCACGTGTAAAGTTTAGACTGGTGTATGATTATGCCCTGCTCCCCCATTAGCTATTGTTCCCACTTTAATTATTTTCTCTCTCTCCAAACAAGAAAATGGAGGGAGAATATTTTATTGGCTGGCTTGCCTTGTAGTTTAAAGCTTACCCATGAAGATCTAAATTTATGTCTTTAAGAGCTTGCTCCTTGATGAATCATTGTATACATGGTTGTAAAAAAAAAAATTGGTTGATTGGGTAGAATGTTAAATAGTTTACATCAGTGAAATATATTAGTCAATTTATTGTATAACTAACAGAAAGGGGCAATTGTTATGCGAATTTAAATAGTAAGATATAATTTCTAAAACTTTAGAGATTCAATTGTACATATTTGACTAATACCACAAATGAAGTATTTATAATTTGCCCTAAATAATATTATAATATATAAAATTTTATTTGCAATTTTATAAGATTAAAAAATATGTAAAATTTACTTATTATTTATTCTCTACATCCCTCTAACTCAACATCAAACATGATCCATAAACATTAATTCACAGTACTATAGTAATTTCACTCCTTATTGATTAAGTTGTCTTGAGGCTTAAGAAAATGAGTCCCTGACCAGAATAGAAACCATAAGTATTATATAAAAGTAAATTGATGGACTCAAACCACTGATTTGGTAAAAAATTTATAAAACTAAAACCACTGAAGTGTCATACTCCTACTCCTGATCATATAGTTTTGGCATTTCAAATTTAAGGTTTTGGATTTGCACTTGACCTCATAAGGGATCACACCCCTTCACCCACTATGAACGTGGGGAAAGGTTTGCTAAATACTTTTCTTAACAAGTAAGCAAGACATTTTTTTTTTTTGCATTAATTAGAAATAATTCTCTTAGTTTTTTTAAATATGTATTTATGTATATATACAACTCTATTTGCCTAATGCTTAAAGTCTTATATTTTATACAATCAGTTCTGAACACAAAAAAATAAAAAAAAAATTTTATGTTACGTAATTAACAGCCGACATGTGAAAAAATTCGTTCAAGTCTCTATAAACATAAATTCAAATACTTTACGTGTTAATACTAGGACGTCTTTCTTTGCGCTTGTTTTTAGGCGTAAAAAGCAACAAAATCATACAATGCATACTAATTGAGAGAAAATAAATTAACATAGTTTAAATACATACAATATAGATTAACTGATGTAATAATAAGAAATAATAATAACAGCACGAGTAATGAAAATACTAGAAAAATAGATAAATTTAAACTGACATAAAATATTTTATTAAAAAATTATATAAACTTATTGAGATTAGGTGAAAATAACTCTTCCACTGCCAGTTTGCTGTTACTTTCTCGTTTAAAAAAAGGACCCTTACTTAGGCTGGAAAGTGGGGCTTTTGACATCCTTTAAATCACCATATTTTTAGCCACTCAGTTCTTAATTAAACGAAGAAGAAAACAAAATTATTATTTGATTTTGTACCCATGTTTCACACCAATCAACTTACTCTCACAATAGAGCAATTATCTCGGAAATTATACTTCTTTTTTTCGAAATAGATTAAAAATTATTGAATAAAATGAGAGAATTTCAAAGCACGAGAATCTCAAAACATATTTAATGATTTTAAATGCATCGAGGCATCATGTGATAATGGCCTTGTTTGGATTAATTTGCGTAATTTTTGCTTATTTAAATAAGTTTATTATTATTATTATTTTTTATATTTTGATTAAAAAATAATTTTTCAAACTATCTTGATAAAAGAAATTAAAAAGTAAATTTTTGATCAAAAGATGAAAAATTTTACTAAAGTTGAAAACGAGCTATATAAAATTTAATTTATTTTGACTTATTTTAATACTCAATAAATTTTTATTATATTTTGATTAATATTTTTTTTCAACTCCTCTAAACGAGAGGAGTTTTATAAATATAATAACTTTATTAAATAATAAAAAAAAGTAAACAAAAAAAAAAAAAACAAATAAACCATTATCTCAAACAAGACCAATGCCTTAAAAGCACCCATTAATTTGTAAAGAAAAGGTGTGGGGTACTAAATTTCGTATATTTTCGTCCCTCTCCTTTTCCAATTAAGCGAAGTAAAGCGACCTCAGATCTGTTTTTCACCCAATCCGAATACAAAGGTGGTGTTAAGCTGAGCTTTTGGAGTTAGTTTTTAGTTTTTTGCTATTAATTTTATTAATAAATTATAATTTTTTTAAAAATATTTATAATTTTTACTACAAATTATAAATATTTTATTTTTATTTTAATTATCAATTAACATATTTACTATATACTTATAATTTTTATTATAAATTATTAATTTCAACATTTACGAATAACGATAAAGAATGCAAAAAGTAACCTCTCTACCCACCTCACTGGCACCAACACCAATCAACCGTTATTTGATAAGATCAAATCAAAAGTAATACCAACACCAACCAACCGTTATTTGATAAGATCAAATCAAAAGTAATAGTATAATATACTTTGCTATAAAATTTGATATGAATTATTAAAAGAATTTTATACTTCTTTTAATGCACCGACGTATCTCTCTCTCTATGTATATATATGCACCGTGCAAAATGTTCCCAACTAAGACCAATAAATATTATATTTAAGTAATAAAAAAATATTATAATGAGCTCTAATTGAAAATCATTAATCCTCTAATGAAAGAGCATTTACCCTCTGTTATAACAACATTTAAATATATTAAAAACACAATTAAACCCATCCTTAATATCATTAAAATAAAATTATAATTGTGCAAACTTTAAAAGGATTTAAGGCATGGGACCAAAACTTTTTTTTCCCTTTTTAATTGTTCACATTGATAACACTATTATTAATAATTTTATATTTTGAACTATTAAATTATTTTCTATTAAAATTATAACAATGGTGACCAAAAATAGTAACTATTAATGATAGTAAAAGATAGTAACAGCGGTCGGAGGCGATTGTCGTATATGTTGGCCGAAAGTAGTGGTTAAGGTGGTCGGAGGGAGTGCCTAGAGAAGGTGGTCAGATGCGGTGGAAGAAAAAAAAATAGAGAATAAAAATTTATTTACAAAATAAACAAAAATATATTTTCTCTATTTACAAGAATTGGTGAATTTTTAAAAATATTTATTTTTAAAAAAAAAAATTTTATCAAATATGTTTTTATTTATAATTTACAAAATTTAAGAACAAAAACAAAAAAAACAATAGATATAAACGTTACCAAACAGCGCGGTAGTAGTGTGCACTCTTTTCTTACCCGCATTTGGAATTTCATGGGCCAAGAGGCTCTTATGATCTCTTTTTGTGAAGTACATAGTCTATTTGTATAAAAATGATTTTTTTTCTGCAATATATTTATTCTTTGGGTTATTCAAATCCTCTAGCAACCCGACTAGTTCAATGAGCTGATCAAGTTGTCTAGCAATTCGGTTGGTTCTCTGGTAGGATCATCTTGCAATTTGGCTGATAAGATCATCTAGCAATTCGATTTGTTGTACTACTGAGGGCCTCAGTCTCATCATTGGGCAATTTGACAATTTTTCGGTCAATCGAATCGTCGAACAATCTAACTGACTCAATCGTTTAACAATCTGGCATATTGTACTGCTAGGGGTCTCGGACAAATCAAATGTGCAATTTAACCACTCTTGGGCCAATTGGACCGTTAGGAAATTTGGTTCAACAAACTATCTATCAATTTTGGTTCGTTGTACTACTAGGGCCCAGGTTAGATTGTTCAATAATTTGACCGTGGTTGGACTAATTCAATTGCCTAGCAATCTATCTCTTCAAGTGCCCGAGACCTCAGTTGGATCATTCGGCAATACAACAGTCTTTGAGCTGAATGGATCGTCTAGCAATTCAGTTCTCTAAGTCCTTGAGTTGAATGGATCGTCTAGCAATTAAGCTCTTTAAGTGCTCGAGACCTCGGCCGGATCGTCTAACAATTTTATCATCATTGAGTCGACTAGATCGTCTAGCAATTGAGCTATTCAAATGACCAGTGCCTTGGTCGAATCTTCTAGCAATTTGATTGTCTTTGGGACGATTAGATCATCTAGCAACTTAACTCTTTAAGTGCTTGGGGCCTCGCTCGAATCATCTAACAATTCAGTCATCTTTGGATCGATTGGATCATCTAGCAATCTAGCTCTCAAGTGCTCGGGGTCTTAGGTAGATTGTTCAACAATCCAACTGTCCTTGCGCCGATTGAATCGCCTAACAATACGACTCTTCAAATGCTCGGGGGCTCGACTAGATCGTCTATCCACCCAAATGTTCTTAGACCAATTAGATAGTATAACAATCCAACTGACCAAATGCTTTAGCAATCATGCTTGTTTATAACTTGCTCTTTGCTTTCTCATGGGATTATCACTTGATTAGCATTTTGTGTCTTGTTATTTTCTTTATCTATTGATTTCTATTTTTTTTTTTTGAAAAATTAGGTGAAAAGAACAATGTAAAATAGATTCAAATAAAATAATTAAATTAAATTAAAATTATTGACAACTTTTTGAAGCTCAATGTTCTATCAATGTTTAAGCTCTTTTCATCTCTTTTTTAGGGAATTTAGACCGTCTTATTCCATTAATTGTCCTTATTTTCAAGGCTAGTAAAGTACATACAAGTTAACTAAAGGAAATCAAATATGCTAAAATATTGTTGGAGCAGAACGTTTCTAATCATTCTGTAACTGAAGAGCCAGCCATGTGTTTCAACACACTAACAAGAGATCATGAAAAAATGGTGTAGCAAATTCATTCTAAGCACTGCTATAAAAAAAAAAAAAAAAAGGGTTGTAAGAATTTACAACGTCATCCCATAGTATTTTTTTACAAAATATATATAAACATCTTAAAATAGTTATGCATTTGGAAATGACTGGCAAGTTAGGCAATGCATGCAACCTACTTAGTATTGAGTTCTCAAAAGTTGTTCCTATAAATATATTTTTTTACATTTTCTTATACTAATTGAAACAAACTTGTATCAAACCTTGGGACTATTGCTATTATTTTAATCTCGCTACTCTTTTCTAGGAAAAGGTAGTTAATGAAAAATATATGGTACCAACTAATAACAACAAAATCAACAAAAATAACAATAGAGGATAATCAATGCACTTTTAGTTAGCTATCTATCTCTTGAATGGATAGATTTCTATTAATAGACTTTTTGTTAGAATACTATATAATGGAGATTTCAAACATGGTGCTAATTTGCTGGAGGTTGATACTATATAATGGAGATTTCAAACATTGGTCCTAAATTGCTAGAATACGAGAGAGAGAGAGAGAGAGAGAGAGAGAGAGAGAGAGAGAGAGAGAGAGAGAGAGAGAGAGAGAGAGAGAGAGAGAGAAAGTCACGATTCAACAGTGTGGGCTCGGTGGTGATGGATTCTAGTTTTGGGCCCAACTCAAAGGGATCCAGTCACGTTCGTACTCTCGAACAGCTTTGGAGCCTACGTTTGACTTAAATTTTTTTTTTTGGATAATTTTGTCCCAAATCTTTTTTTTTATGAGTTTCTTAGTTATAAGTTCCGTTCCATTTCTTTCGTTCCTAAAAGTCCTATTTGGAGATGAAAGTTCCAATATTTGTTTTAAATTTTGCACTTTCCAAACATACCGGAACAGTCCCTTCGTGAAGATACAACCAATATCAAATTAATTCTCTTAATACAGAAATGACTCAAATGAGCAGAGAAAATTTCGAAACGAGTTGAGAATATCTATTGATTTGGAAACTGAGGATTCTTCGCAAAGCTACTTGGGTGGAAAATCGGAGATGGAGACGCCATTTCACAGAAGAGACGATCAGGAGTAAGTTCTCTCAAACGATACATTTCCTGTTATAAAACTATATCAAAAAATTTAAAATCATTTTAAAACTTTTCAGTTTCTCAAAAGATTCTGTTAATGGAGTACATAACCATTAATGATAGCTGATATTGAACTTGTACTTTTTTTTTTTTTTCTTTTTGAAGTCTTTTAAAAAATTTATTTATTTAGTTTTAATTGGTTTCTTTTTACGCATTTTTATATTTAGTTTTATAAAATAATTAAAAAATCAAAAAAGTCTATAACAAAAAAAAAAAAAAAAAAACAACTGAGTACAAATACAAACTGATTAGCCACTAAAATCACCGGCCTAAGAAATTCAGACTTCCGAACCGCGAAGAAGAAGCTTCGGTTCGATGGATTTCTCTCGCCTCAGCGACGCCATGGCGTCCAAATCGTACGAGAAGATCGCCGATATTTGCGACGACCTTATGCTTCAGGCACACAATAGCATTCTCTTCTCTGTTCTTCTATTAATCTTTATCTCTAATCACCACACCCTAGTTCGTTTTCGTCTAGTTTGTTTTCGTCCTCACGAGACTCCCTTCTTCCTCTCGATTTTTTTCTATCTGTAGGTTGCAACGCAAGGGATTGCCTTCCATGACGAATGGCCATACGCGATTCATCTTCTAGGGCACATTTATGTAGATGACATGTGAGTTTGTCTTGTATGTTTTTGATTTCCACTGTTAGGGTTTATGAGTTCGCATTTTGTTTGAATTGGGTGATTTGGAAAGAAAAGAAATGGTTAGGTTATCACTCGAATTACTTGTTTAGATGATTAAACAGGAAAGAAATGGAGAGAAATGGTGAAATTTGGTTGTCTTAAAACTATTTTTTTGAATCCAGTTCTTCTGCAAACCCTTAAAAAGACCAAAAAAAAAAAGAAAAGAAAAAAAACCCCCAAAATTCAATTAAATAACAGTTTAGATACACTTTAAGGGTAACCCGTAAATTACAAAGTTAAATTCTCACCCTACGTTTCAAAATTTGAATTCTTTCTAGGACTATTTCTCTAGGTTCCTAGAGTTTCGGTTTTGAATCTCTCCAAAAGTGAAGAGATTTGAGGAGAAAAGGAACTACTGAAATGCTCTTGTTTTGTAATACCAGTATTAACTATCTAAAAATCAATACGTTAAGTACTGTTACTGTAAAATAAGGTTAATTTAGTAAATTACATAAGACACTTTCTTCTCTTTTATCTTATGTAAACTAACTACATGACATTTTTTTATGGAGAGAAAACACAATCATCTCTCTTCTATTTGTTTCTTTTCTTTTGTTACTTAAGTATTTTTTTCTTTTATTTTTTTCATGAGTTCCCAAACGAGCTATCAGTGTTTTGGTGGGTTTAGTGCATTTTAGGTTTGATATGTTGAATGAAGAAGTTTTATGTACATGTGTGCTGCAGAAATAGTGCTCGATTTCTATGGAAGTCAATACCTTCATCTATCAAGGAAAGCCGGCCGGAATTGGTGGCTGCCTGGAAAATCGGCCAGCGGTTGTGGATGCGTGACTATGTGGGTGTTCATGAGGCTATCCAGGGATTCAATTGGAGTCAAGAGACTCGAGATCTTGTGGCCTCCTTCTCAGGTGCGTTTTCACTCTTGTGCTCACACTCATTTTTTTATGCTCTTGCTGAAAAGTACTAGTTGGATCTTGGAAATGAATAACAATTTTTTATGAATTGGAGGAACTCCATTTGACGTCCATGGAGAATAAGATTTGTGGAATAGCGATTGGTGCTAATAGAATACAGAGCTGCTGCTAAGTATGAGAAACAAAGACGTTGAATCCTAATTTGAGTGTGACAATAGTTAAGCCATAATATTCACTCCAAATACAGATGAATTTAAGAAAAATGCTTCTCTCATAGTTTGTGTTGGTTGGAAGATATATAAATCTGATATCACAGCTGATATTTAAATAATTAATTAGCAACAATGGTTTTAAGTAAATTGGATGGAAGAATACCTAATGGTAAGATTCACTCGGAATGGATGAATAGCCTTCTCAGGGATCCATTAGTTGAACACCAAAATGGGTTTACTCTAACCACAAGCAGGAGTGGCTTGTTGAGACTTGTACAGCTGGACCCTACCATTGTATAGACTAGCCACGCAGACAAAGCAAGTTAATGTAATGCTTAGGTCATTTCCCAGGCTTGCTTATGGCAGTACGATTATTATATTATAGCTTCTATTTTCAAAAGGCATGGAGTTAAATCTCCCATTACTTGAGGGACAGTTTTTTTTTTCTTTTAAATTGGCTACACGTGTACTCACTCGTGCACATTGCATTTGACAAGGTTTGAACTCTTAATATCTCATTTGGGAATATTAATACCTATACCAGTGGGCCAAAGGCCTTAGGCCACTTCCCCATAAAGATTATGCAAGGCAGGGAGATGCCGTTGTTGAACAGGATAAGTTACAATAATGACATTGCTAGAAGTGCTTGATGAACAGATTTGGCTGAGGAAAAACTGTAGTCAATGAGAAATATTTTAAAATTGGAGTCTTGTCTTCGACATCTACTCTACTAGTTTCGAATTTTTCCATTTGTAGGGAAATCTTGCTTTTTGAATATACAAAAGAGGTTTCATGTTGTTTAAGGGAATTGAAAAAAATATGGTTGGAGCTGAAGAATCAGAGGATATAAGCAGGTCCTGGAATGAGGAAAATGATGAGTTAAAAGAATTGGTTAGTATCCTATACGGCTGGGTGTCTGGAAGTGGATTTTCAAATCGTGGAGCCGCATGGGTGAAGCTGAGTAGGTGCAGAAACGATCCTTCAATTTTGTCATTTTTTTATTGCATGGATAACACTGTCCATTCTACCACAATTGTGGGGTTGCTGTGTCTTTCTAGGCTTCAACTACTTTAGGCTATACAGAGGAAGAAAATGGTTCACATTTGTAAGATCATTCGTTCAATTGGCATTCCAAAGTTAAGAGTGCTGCAAGAATTCTTAACTTATTGAGAAGAGAGAATAAATTAGTGGACCTAGATGTACACAGAGCAAGACGGCTATGGGCATGTGATGGGGAGTGCAAGTTTTAATGACGGGTTGGAAATTCTCTTTCAGTTGTATGAGCTGTATTTTATATACGTGGCACCTCGCAAAGTAGTAGCCTTTCATGAGTTTCACCTTATAAGCTTGGCAGTCCATTAAAATACAATGTCATGATTGTCATTCTATTAATCCTTTTGGTTTGTGCATGCAATGCCCCTTTGGGGAGACTACTTCCCACTTATTGGTAAGAGATGGCAAAGGTCATCCTTTACTCGATGACGTGACATCCACTTTGGTTTAACTCTATCAGGATCCCTGGCTGATGGTTCCTATTAGCAGGGTTACAACATGTCTAGCTCTTCTCAGCAAAAGTGATTTGATGGTGTACATAGGTAGCATCAATTGTCCAGATTTGTCCTTCTGCCATAATGTTATTAACATTTTTTTAATCAAGTTAGAATTTTTTTAAAAGCTATTAAGGGAATGCCAACCGTATAAGAGGAGAAAAAAACCCCTACAAATGAGAGAGAAGAACAAAATATTAACTCTCACAAAAGGGGGGAAAAGTCGGAGGTAACCTACAAAAACCTCTACAACACAAGCACGATCATAAAACTAAAAGATTTAATAAAATCAACATTGTTGTCCACTGAATGTGTCCTCTTTGACAACCAACACAATAAATTAACCATAAGAGCATCCTTCAACCTTTACAACAGCGACTCTCCTCCATCAAAGGATCTCCTGTTACACTCCAAGCAAATCAACAACATCAAGCACAAAGGGGCCAAAATCCACGCCTTTGGTTTATGCATCCATCAGCCTATCCCTTTTCCATCCTAACAGGATATCAATCACCTCCTTCTCAAAAGTCCAATCAATACCAAAAGGCACCATAATAAGGCCCCACACCTTCTTAGCAAACTCGCGATGATTAAGAACGTGCAAAACAAACTCCAGCTCGTTCTTGCATGTACAACATCCGTTAGTCCGCATTTGATCTATGCGAGTTAAGTTATTAATATTAATAACCTTGCCGCGTGTTATAGACCCACCGAAGAATACCATATTCGATAAAGCTCTCACCTTCCAAATACTTCTTAACTTCTTAGAAAGGAAGAAGATCTCCTACTACCCACTATGCATTTGTAGAAGGATTTATCATTCGGTATTAACATTATTGAAAGGACTATTGTTTAATATTTCTAACTCCGTTGTTAAAAAATTGGAAATCTTGATTATCTGTACTGGACTTAAGAAGTTAAATTGGAAATTAATTCTTTACCTTACAAAAACGTGAATTTAATTGGAAACATACATCTTCAGGTGGTGTTGAACTCAGCAATTTTGCTGGCATTGGTATTTGTCTAGCTGCAGAAGGTTGGGAAAATGGACCTTAACCATGCATCTTTTTTTGAAAAGGAATGTTAGTACCTATCTAGATGGAATTGAAGTTAAAGATTTCCAGAACCTTCTTTTCGAAGCTAGAAATGCAAGCCAACCCCAAACTTATAGTCCTATCTTTCCAGCTTTTCTGGTGCGCCATCAGACTAGAGAAACGCCTGTAAGATTTCCATTAAGTAGGCTGAGGGAGGAGTTTTTAGTGTTATTGTCTACATAAAGCGAAGGGTCCGAGTTTTTATCCATATCAGCGATGATAGTGGATCGTTCTAGAGAAACGTCGGTAAGATTTCCGTTAAGTAGGCTGAAAGTGGAGTTTTTAATATTATTGTTTACATATAGCAATGGGTCCGAGTTTTTGTCCATATCAACGATGATAGTGGATAATGGTTAGAATCATAGTTGTCAAATCGAGAATCGAATCATAAATCGAAATTATCTATTCTCGAATCGTGAATCGCAAAGAATTGTGAATCGTAAAGATTCGATTATAAATTCTAAAATACATCAAAAAATATATATATATAATAGTTAAATATTAAAAATGCATTATAAATATGAAAAAGTTTAGTCATAAATCAATAAAGAACTTATTTTGAATGATGACCAAATAGTATAATAGGTAAGACGCTTGTATCTAGGGAAGAGATGTGAGTTTGAGTTTTATCGTGATCAATGATCCTAGATTGCATTATCAATTATCTTATAATTTATAACAATTCGTAAACACATTTTTAAATTTGGGGGTATCCAACTCAAAATCAATTAGCAATTGGTGGAAGATCTCTAAATTATATAAATTAAACTTGAATGGCTTAAAAAGTGATGTGAGATGTCTCTAATCC
>JAOTRH010000020.1:3749477-3751977 GCA_034768845.1 Heliamphora exappendiculata | reverse complement strand
TTTGATTTGTGATTTATTTATATATTTTTTAACATTAGACGAGAAAATCTTATGAGTACTTAGAGTTGTATTTTAAATTCGATATATTTTGTTTAAATTATTGTATTTTAGATTTGATATATTTTATTTAAATTATTACATGTGAAAAAGAATATAATTTTAAAATAGCATTCAAAAAAATATCTTTTTGGGCTTTTATTATTTTTACTTTCTCGATTATTTTAATGTCACAATGGTAATATCTTTTTTATTTTTGAAAAAGTATAATTTTTTACGCTTTGTTCTAACAATTACATCTACGAAACAAAGAGTTAACATATTAACAATAAATCTACTTTCAAAGGCTTCGTTGTCCTGTATATATCAACCACAGATCGCAACTTCCTCCTCCTTCTGCACAAAGCTTCCCATTCCTCCATTATAGCCCCTCCTCCTTTTATAGTACAAGGCGAATCGCGTCCTTCTCTTCTGATTTCTTCTTCCTCTTCTTCTCCTTCTGCTTCTTTTTCATTCTCTTCAACTTCAAGTCGTCCTTCCATGGCAGACGAAGACGATGCATCCATTAAATAACTTATATCGCTGGTGATTTCTTCTTCTTCTTCCTCTTTCTTGGCTTTTACGTGATCGTCGTGGCCATCGGAGTCGTCGCAAAGCTGAAGCAACTGTCGAGCGGCGTTCATCTCCAGCGCCAGCCTCGTGTTCCCGTCGTTCTGGTTTCTTCTACTTTGACCTTCGAATGCATCCACAACGCTCTGAAACCTTCTCTTTCTCTGTCCGAGGGATCCTTCCTGCCTTCGAAGGCTCTTCTCAATAACGGAGGGAGAAGATACATCAGCGATGAAGTTGCCATCACATTCTTCTTCTTCTTCCAGTTTTCTGTCCGTTGCTGTATTGTTGGTTCTGTTACGCCGGGAATAGCCGGTTCCAGTGCCGGTGAGTTGAATCAGTTGAAGAGCGGCGTCTATTTCATCCTTTGTCAAGCACGAGACCTCCATTGACGTAACAGGAATCCAGAGGGAGGAGGATGCTTGAAGTTTATATAGAGGAAGGAGAAAAATACAATTTGGCCGCAAGAGGCGGTGATTGTTTGTCGGTCCCACAACGCGTCCTTTATAACCTCTTATTGGTTGTTATAATAATGTTTTTAATAAGTTTTTTTATACAGAATTTACACGTAAATTTTCGTGTGGCTTAAGGCACGCCCATTGCAAAAGTAAGATAGGCACCATTAGGGTTAAAAAAATTCAACAATATTACCATTATAGTTCATAAACTTAAGTAATTGAACAATTCATTATATTTTATCTTGTTTAATAGCATGGTTGCAATGGAATGATTCAATTATTAAAATTTAGTAATTATGAATTTTGAAATATTAATAATTTTTTATAGAAATCAAACAACATAAAATATTTTTTTTAAAATATTTCATACGACAGCTAAACACACAAAAAATAAGTCATTTTTTAGAATGACAGGACCCATGATCTAAATCTCAGAACCCTGAAATCTTAGACCATGGGACTTCTGAGACTCTAGACCCTCGAACTCCTAGAACCCTAAACCTCGAAACCCCATAAGCCTAGACCATTGGGACCTTTAGAATCCCCAGGATCCCAGACCCCTGAGATTCCGAGAGCTCGGACCGCCGGGACCCCCAGGACCCCAAACTCCCGAGACCCTAAAAGTCCAGACCCCAGTCCCTTATGACACCCGAGGCCTCAGGTCTCCGGGATCTGGGGACCCTGAACCCCCAGACCCTCGGGACCTCATAACCCAAGACCCCCGGGCGGGACTTCTAAGACCCCCGGCACCCCAGACCTCCGAGACCATGAGTGCCTAGACCCCCAGTACCCTGGGAACCCAAGACTCCAGATCTTCGGGACCTCCGAGACCCTGAGAGCTCGGACCTTCAGGGCCTCAGACCCCTAGGACCCTAAGGACCCTAGGAATCTCGGGACCCCCAGACCTACGAGACCTCAGGATCTCGAACCTACGGTCCCCTGGGACCCCAAACCCCGGACCCTCGAAACCCTCGACCTCGGACCTCTAGTCCCCCAAATCCCTAGCCTCCCAAGAACCTTGGGACCTTAGATCTCTACGTTCTCTGGACTTTAGACCTCCGAAATCTTGAGACCCTAAACACCCGGGACCACCAAACCCCTGGGACCTTAGACCCTTCGGACCCCCAACGCCCGATCCCTTGAGACCAGACTCTCGGAACCCTAGTCCTGGGACCCCAGACCCTCAAAAACCCTAAGACCCTTAAGACCTCTAGAGCCAAAACCATTAGGACCCTGGGATCCCAATCCTTCAAACCCTCGAACCCCTGGGAACCCCAAACCACTTGGACCTCGGACTCTCGGGACCCCAGACATGGCACTCCTAGTCCTCCAGTACCCTAAACCGCCAGAACCCCCAGACTCCTGCAACCTTGGACCTTGCGACTCCCAACCCTTGATACCCCAGAACTCTACGACTCCTGGGATACTAAGATCCC
>JAOTRH010000020.1:3734855-3749377 GCA_034768845.1 Heliamphora exappendiculata | reverse complement strand
ATCCCGAACCCCCAAACCCCTAGGGCCCCAGACCCCTGGACACCTAAGATTTTGGGATTCCGAAACCCTAAGATCCCGATCCCTTGGAACCCTCAAGACCTTTACACCCCGGACCCCCAAGACCTCAAGACCCCCGAAACCCCAAGACCCCAAGACCCCAAATCCTTGAACCCCTTGACCCCCGAGACCTCAGACCCTCGACCATTAGACCTTCGACCCCTAAACCCCCGCTAGTAAGGGTGAAAAATGTTTCCTACCAAACTGGCTTATTTTTCATTGACTTGAAAAAATATTTTTTGTTAATTTTTAATTTTTGTTATATCAAACACAAAAAATGCAAACAAACATTTTTTGCCAAAATAAACATAGCTTTACTGTCATACTATTTTGAATGTACATGTAGAAGTTCTTTTTTTAATTTGACTACTCAGTTATTTTTATTTTAAAAAAAACAACTTTTTTGTTAAACGAAATATGTTATTTTTTTAAATAAATTTTAACTAAAAAATAAAAGAAAAAACTTAAAAGACTCCCAATCCGGGCTCCGTCACTAATCCATTATTTTCACCTATAGAATTGTAGCATGTGTTTGGAGAAATTATTTAGTAAATAAAGAATGTCATGCAAATATGACTGATGTGCTGTATTTAACTAATACACAAACTTAGTCTCCATCCTTTTTCAATTTATAATTTTTAATATTCAATTACCATTTGACATTGGTGAATTTTGGTGGAAGCTTTTTTCATCATTACAGAGAAATCCGTTTTATGACCGTTGGGTTTAGGAATTGATGGTCTTTGCATTGGTGAATTTTGTTATAAAAAATGGAGTTGTTCATCATTTTTCTTCATTGTGTGTGCACTCTCCTAATATAATTTTATATTAAAAAAGTGAATGGCACACAGGTATTAATCGTCCTACATCATCATGTCAACATACTGCTCTTAAACCACTAAATAATTTCATTTCTCTTGTTTTTATGCATCCTCCATCATCACATGATACTCTTAACCCACTAAATAAATTTCAATTCTCGTGTGTTGAGACTTTTTATTTATCAAAAACACACCTCATGATATCATAAAAATGCTCAACAATGCTCTGCCATTAAATAGAAACATTTGTAAACAATGCTCTACATAAAGCTCTAAAACTACTAAAACAAAAATCCAAGTGTCATCGCAAGTCACAAGAACACATTACCGAAGGGTTTGCTGCCGCCTCTTCCGAGTCAACCTTGAATATTTTGTTTTAAAAAAAAAAATCAAAGAAATTCACAATTAGAATGTTTTATTTTCTGCAATGAGTAATACAAATCAACATACTTTACAAGTTCCTTTTTGTTATATTTGAGGAGTTACAGGACCGATGTGCGTTGCCTGTAAGGGCTTCTTATTGGACATAAATACTATACTATGCCCCCAACGAACAAAATTCTCCCTCTTGGATGGAAGTACAAAGCTAATAAATTTGTATTAGAAAGAATGAAAAGCAGAAAAATAACCAATAACAGGTACCAATTTCCATCATTCGAAAATCCACGTATTGTCGGGTCTCCATACGGGACTTTGCCTCGATTTTAATTGCGCTCCAGTTAGTGAACAGTGGAATTGGTGTCCAAAAAATTAGTCAAGGTGCGCATAAACTGGTTCGGATACCCTGAAATATCCAAAAATAAATAAAATTACGTAGGTCAATTTGATTTATGAGATTCTTATGCCGAGGGCGAGAGAGAAAGAGAGCACGCATTCAGGGCTTGAACCCTGTATTTCAAATATGCCATACAAGTAATTAAATGGCACTTAAAAATACTGATATGAGAGAAAAATATAGTTAGCATCTAAAAATGCCTCTGCCAAATGGTAATTCATGAACAGACAAGCCACACAACACCCAAAAAACAAAGAAAAAACAATGATGAAGTATTACTGATGTTACCCACTGCTTTGGCAATATCCTCGTCCACCTCCGAATCTGGAGTCTGCTGCAACCCAAAAAAATACTTGAGATTTTCAGAGAAGAAGATTGAAATTTACAAGACTGCCTACGTAACCAAATATTACTAAAGAATCCCAAGAATTAAACTTGCCCATGAGTTAGAACCAACAAACCTGAGGATTAACGTAAACAAACAATATCAACCTAGCATATAAAAATGGCTAAAATAAGCTACAAGACTATATTTAATACTGAGAAAAATTCTTGTCTATTTTTTTGAATATCCAATTTGGTGTACTACTACGTGCCACAGATCGATTGACCATCCAATTTAATGAAATAGTACATGCCATATAATATGCATAAAACAATTTACAAAATCTAGAAGGTGAAAAATACTTGTGCTTGAAGCATATATCTGTAAATAAGTCTAGTAATTGTGTCGATACAAAATGAACTTCTGGAGGTGATTTCATGGACTTGAAATATGCATGAAAAATATGATTTCTGATATCATTTCATTGACCCCTGAAATACCTTCAGAATTATTATCTACGTAGCAGCGAGGCACCTTCCAGGCATCCAATTAAGTTATAAAGTTGATTTTTTTATTAAAAAAAAAATGAGGTTAAAGCTATAGAGACCAAACAAACTTGGAAAATAGCCTTTTATGGTGTCCGACCGTACGGAACCAATCTATAAGTCCTCCCATATTCCTAGTACAAAGTCACTAATCCACTCAACTTTTTGAATATACAAAAAACAAAAAGATAAAAATAAAAATAAAATTGTGTGTGTTCTGCTGAATTTTAGCTAAAGAAAAAAATAAAAATAAAATTGCAAAACTAGGGTTGCACTAAATCAGTTGCTTGTATGAATAAAGATTTCCTGCAGCATATGCCCCTTAAATTTACACCGTAATTTCTAGTTCCTCTAGAGTGTTCAGCAGGAGAAGTTAAAATGATGCTTAAAGCTAGAATGAAATGGGGGAGCTGAGAAAACCTCACGGTCGCAGCACTTTCCAACCAGAATGCATATAGGAAATACAAAATTCAGATCTTCCGCAAGATGCCACACTAAACCAAGTTCATTCATCATGCACCTACAAAGCACAAGGAGAGATTGACACCATTACAGAGGAAGGGCCAAAATGATGCCTAAAGCAAGAACGGAAGGGGGAGGGGGGTCAAGAGAACCTCACAGCAGCAGCTGCATTCCAGTCGCATGCAGAGAGGACAGAGAAAACTCAGCTCTTCAGTAAGCTCCAACACTGAACGTTCATTCATTCATCACAAAAATACAAACACAAGGAGATATTGACTCCGTTAATTCATGTCAATCCAATAAAATAAAATCATCACTCACGAGAAGAATTGACTATTTTAGTATGACTGATAAATTAAACTTGGCCCATTTTCGGAAGGAAAAAAAGTTGGCTTTTTTTGCATCTCAAAAATAGCCAGCTTTTAAGTCAACTTCGCTATCAAAAATAAAAAGAGCCGTGCTATTATCTCAAACACTACAATTTAAAAACAAAAAAGTAAGGGTATATTAGACATATCAAAAAAAACAAAAAACCAAAAAGCTACGTTAAACAAATTATCCCAAACAATTTAATTTTTTTATTCTCTAAACCTCTTAAAAGTCAAGTTTTTTAAACATTCCAATCAGCGCCTTATTTATTTATGGGATTAACAAGCCATGCCCGATTAGGAGGAAATACGATACATCAATCCACTATAGATAGGCTTTTCAACATTAGCAAGATCAAAAATAAATTCCATCAAGTTTCTATGAGTTGTTGATAAAAATTATTTCCAAAACACATATGCATGCTGCCAAATTCTCATGCTTCAAATTGCACAAATAATTTAACACAAAAGTCAAATTTTCAAGAACATAGTGATACTGGCACACATTCACTGATTAACACAAACTCTTAAACTGGTGTACGAAGCTCCCCGCGTATACAAGGTTCAGGGGGGGGGGGGCGGACCACGAAATGTAAATAAAAACAAAATATCTAAATACATTTACTAAACTCCAATGGTCTATCTATCACAGTAGACCATGTTACTGTAAACTAGTCGAGGAATCAAACCAATGCCCCTTCTCCAATATTATGAGAACAGACAAAGAGACACTAACCAATTATTTACTCACCATTCATCATAATCCCATCTGATCTTACCCCACACATTTATTTTTCCCTTATTGAGTGCTAAATGCCTACATAAATACGCTGGTTGATGCTGCTCCCCTTATTAAAACCTTCCACGTGCTTTGCATCCACACAGGCCAAAAAACATAAAGATATGGCAAGCATCACATGCCTGCAAGTTAAAAATGGATGTGCATTGCATGCCTTCACACACAAAGGAATGCCAAGCATTGCATGGATGTGCATTGCATACCTTCACAAGCAAAACCACTTAAGGTGTAAGTGTGCAACATGAGCTGCACAACAAGTTCCACCTCTTTAGACTGCCAAAATTAGGTTGAATATGGTTTTCAATCAGATATAAGATTTCTGGTTGTTAATTACGTTGGTTTTAGAACTTGGGGAAAGGAAATATTCTTTTTTTTTTTTTTGATCAGTAAAAGGGAAACATAGTTTATGGAAAAGTAACCAAAGGGAATGAGAAGGAACATAATTTTCTATGGGTTGGGGTTAAAGAAAGTAGGAAATAAATGATAAGGTAGCTTAAACTAACAAACAAAAAAAGGAAAGGAAAGGAAAGATAAAATAAAAGGAAATCAAAGTGAGAGGAAAATAAATAAATTATTTTCCCTTGGTCACCCCAAACACACAAACTAATAAAATAACAGTTTCAGACCTTGGCATCCGCAGCAACAATCAAAAGTGATGGCAGCAAGCGTAAAAGTCATTTTCAAATGGTAGATATCAATGTGACCCCAATATCTTAATTTTTTCCACTTCTTGAATAAAACATTAAAACCAGAATTTCTATTCTTCTTCGAAAACTACTGTGCTGTTTGGACAGGCTTCTAGGGGCAAGAAGATAATTCTTGAAACTAAAAATTATACAATATACCCATACTGCTATACAAAAGATACATAAAGGGGATTGGTTTTCTAATGGTCATACTCAAATGTGCCAAGTGCGATGCTTTGTTTTCCATCCTACTCATCAAATGGATAGCAAAACTTAGGATTTCAACAAAAACTGAACAGCAAAGCACATCAGTTTCCTTCTTCCAGCTCAACGAGTCAACAATATAACAATGTTATGGGTATCCTTCAACTCTTGACCAGCAATGAGTTACTTTATACCAACCAGAGAGAAACCAATCTGGAGAGAGATTGGAACTTCTCAAATTCAAGATTCACATCAGCAGAGAAGACTCATCAAGTGAAGGTTCAAATGATCCCATCAAAGATCCAGACGGTACATAAGCCATGGATTTAGGATTTATCGATTATTCGATTACCATGTTAATATTATACCAGATGATGAATTGCAACGCCTTAACGGTAACTAGTCACTGAATGATTCTGGTGCAAATGTTAAATTTAAAGACTTCTATAAGTATTAGATCAAGGATGTGATGCGTGGGAAGGAAGGATACAATACCTCAGCAATATGAAGAACATGAATAAAAACAAGACATTTCAGCCAAAGGTTCATAAATATAAGTTTTAGCGCGCAAGGCCTATAAACAAAAATTTTAACGCGCAATGTCCAGCTCATTTAAAACGAGTGATTTCTCTCGAAAATACCTATCAAACAGATAAATTTATCTGTTTACATATCAACACAGATAATGCAAAACAGTTAAATTTATCTGTTCAACACGTTGTGCTTAAAATAGGTATTTAGAGTAAAACAGATAAATTTATCTGTATTTTTTAAACTTGTTTTTAATAATTTCAATAAAGACATATAAATTTATCTGTTCAACTATAACAAACACAATATCGTAAACAGATACATTTATCTGTATTCTTTATACGTGCTTTTTATATAAGACAGATAAATTTATCTATTTTTGTGCAGAATAAATTTGTTTCTCTCTCTCTCTCTCTCTCTCTCTCTATATATATATATATATATATATATATATATATATATGAATTGCCGATTAAAGAGAATTCTTGTGATTTTGATGACGATCAAAAACTTCTTTTTCACAAATTCAATCGCAAGATCATTGAGTCTGATTCTAGGGTATTTTTGTCCCAAAAACACTTACAAGGAGCAATAGAGGACCTATTGCGTTAAAAGTTTTATGAGAATGGACTTTACTCGTTAAAATTGTTTATGCTGGATGAAAAACAGTAATCAGTCTATAAATTGGACTGTTCACCAATTTTCTGATAAAAATAAGAGGAATAATGCAAAAATCTAATGTTATCCTAGCCTAATGATAAGTTTGGTCCACCATAAATTGAACATTAGGGGTTTAATTTTAAGTAATATCTAATTCAAAAAAAGAAGTGATGCAAAATAGTTCTCAATAAAAGGTCAGCGTCTGTAATTTGTTCATTGAGATGGGAAAATCCCATCCCATCCAAGGTTATTTAAAGAGGGAAGGGGTTGAACTTCTTGTTCAATAGCTATTTTAAGTTTGTGGAATTGTCTAGGTGCTAGTTAACATCGGTGTATATGGAACATTCACCGACCTTGAGCTATACGAGCCAACCAATTATTCTGTCTTGATTTAGTGTAATAACTAATAAGTGTAACTTAGAACACTAACAGTGTATTTTGGGGCAGTTTCAATGGAGCACCTTCTTTCATAAATTCATTATTTTCTAATTTCTTAGGAATTTGGCAACCATATCAGAGTGTAATTTGGGGCAGTTTTAAATTTTTAATGGTGCACCTTCTTTCATAAATACATTGTTTTCTAATTTCTTACGAATTTGGCAATCATATCATCTACCTATGTCCATTTCTTCCTCTTATTTCCGTTCGTTTTCCATTTGCTTTTCTTCTTCGTTTTATATCCAGTTATTTACTCAGTCATTTTCCTAGGACTTAATTCTTTCCTATGCAAGCAGAAAACTCTTGAATTGATTTGCATTGCCTTATCGCAATGCACTTCCAGCAACAAAAGGCAACAAAAGGCAACAAATTAATGTCCAATCACAGCACCCTAATTTTAGAATTTGCTGAAAATTGCATCAGATAATGTAAATGATCTCACAACCACACAAGAACGAGACACTTACCACTTGCTAGCTTATTGATGCAACACGTTGGAAGTATAGATCATAGCTGAAGCATGATAGTGAAATGACCTCAAGCAATTGCCAGGTCCACAAGACGAGATGCATCGGCAAAACAACCCTTTCAATTAGATAGCCACTGGAATGCCCATATTTGTCCTAATCGGAACATTTCTCCTCAATGATGACATCTCCAAGTTCAATTGCTCTGATGCAGTTTGCATTATCCTAAAGGCTTCGTTAGGCCTTCCAGCCTTCAAAAGGCAAGATATCAAAGAATTTACAGTAATTTTATCAGGAGCACAACCAATTGCCAACATCTTATTAAAAATATTCATTGCTTCAGACGTTCTCCCTTTCATACAATGCCCAATAATGAGAATGGTGAATGTCAGCTTATCGGGATTACATCTCTTTGCCTCCATTTCTGCAACAATCACATTTGCCTCATCCACGTTACCAGCCTTACAAAACCCATCAATCACAGGATTGTAAATAAATGGTTGAGAAACAATATCCTCCCTCCATCTCAATTGTCTCAATAGATCACGAGCCTCATTTATTCTATTCTCCTTGCACAAACAATTGGTAAGAATGGAAAAAGTATATACATTGGGAGGCAAGTTTCTCTTATTCATTTCATCCCAAAGTCTCAAACATTGGTCCACCTGCCCAGTCCGACAATAACCATCTAGTAGAGATGTGAAGGTAACAACATCAGGAAGAAAACCAAGAGAAAGCATCTTCTCATAAATATTCAGTGCAGATGACATGTCGCCATTCTTGCCAAAACCATCAATGAGAATGTTAAAGGTAACCAAACTCGGTTTAACACCGGAATTAATCATCTCATCATAAATTTTTGAAGCCATCTCCATGTTACCCAACTTGCAATATCCTGATATCACAGACGTATAAGTTACGACATCTGGAGAAAAATCATTTCTTGACTGAATTTCTCTCAATAGCTCCATGCCTCTATCCACCTCATCGACCCTACACAACCCATTTATAAGTGCATTGTATGTTTTAACATCCGGTGAACAACTAAAAGCCCCCATATCATAGAAAAACTCAAAAGCTATCTCAACCTCTCCTATTCTGCACAGACCTCGAATTACAATATTGAATGTGCAAGTATCGGGAAGGTAGCACCGTGACCTTAAAACATGCTCCCTGAAGAAGCAGATAGCCTCTTGTACCCGATTTTGCTTCACCATTAGAGCCAACAAGTTATTATACACAAAAGGACGAATCTCCACATGGTCTGTCTGAGCATGAGAAAGCAATTGTTTTGCAATATCAAACTTACCCGCGTGTGCACACGAAGATACCAAAAATCCTAAAACTGGACTATCGGGCAAATGCCCATCCACCCTCATGTATTCGAATACCAATTTAGCTAAATCGTGAAGACCCATTTGACAAAGAGACCTTAGAAGCTCATTATAAGTTGCGGATGAATGAACGAGATACAAATCGAGCCTAGTAAACTGAAAGAATAAAAAAGCTAACTTCGGATTACTGTGACCGTAATTTAGGCGTCTGATAACGTCGAATGCTATCGAAGGACTGATGTTCTTACGGAAATAATCGGAATGAAAAATATCGAAGGAGCTGGTGGGGCAGCGAAGGCAGAGAGTAGAGACAACCTTGACAAACCAGACCTCGGAGTGATTCGGATGATGAGGATTGGGGGAACAGTGCGGGTGAGCGTGACCGTGTAAAAAGGCAATGCCAATCCCGGCCGCAATCTTGGGCTCCTTCCAAACTACGTAGAGAACGGAATCGAAAAACTGAAAAATCTTCCTTCTCGAATGATTCGAATTCCACAATTGCATTATTTCGAAATCACCGCTCGTTGGTACCGACCTGAGAAATACACGGTCGCTGGTTTGTCATACCATTTCTGTTTGAAACTAGAGCAACATAAAAGATTTTAGGGTTAGGGTTTGTATCTGATGATAATCGGAATCGATGGCGGTTTTGATTGGATCGGAATCTCACCGTCACCGGTGTGTGTATATAATATGAGGTGGTTTCTAGGGTTGGGTCTTAAAACGGGAGTCGGCTTCCGGCAAAGCAGTCGCCTCTCAGCTTGCTAAAAGTGAAGGGCTTAGCCGTTGTTTGGATTAGTGTGGGAGTAGGGAAGGCACGAGGCGGGGATTAGATCTCTATCGCTCCTTTGATATTTTTTCGACGTGAGACGTGAAAAATATTTTATATGTCAAATAATTTTATACAAATAATTTTTTACTTATATTTTTTTTGATATTTGATTAACATTTAAAAAATATTTTTAATAAAAAAAATTAAATAAAAATGTGCAAAAGCGCAATTTTAAAATTAACTTATAAATTAATTTTTTGTAAGTCATGTTTGATATAATGAAGTAAGATATTTTACTAAAAAATATATTTTTTATAAGTATTATCAACTAAATAGTAAAAAATAAGTAAAATATTTTACCTAAAAATATTTTACATTAAAACAAATGGAGCCTAAACATTGAGAATTTGTTTATTTTTGTTTTTTTTTTTAATTTTTTAAATCGTCTCGATAATATAAATTTAAAAAGTAAAAAAAATTAATAAAATTTTTTTTTACTAAAAATAAAAATAAATAATATAAAATTTGATTTATTAGATTATTTAAGTTTTTTTTTTATTTTTTTATTTATATTTTATTTAATTATTTTATTTTTTTGACACGTTTTAATAAAAAAGAATCAAAAAAATATAATAATTTAATTAAATAATAAAAAATATTCACAAAAAATAAAAATAAATAAACAAAAAAATAATTATCCAAAACAGTACCAATCAAATAAGCAGTAGTTTGACTATGGACATTTTTTATTTGATTGAGTGAGGCCAGGAAAAATTTATTGAGAATAATTTTTATATTTGAAGAGAATAATACTAATAAGTGAAAGTTATAAATAAAAAAATAAGTAAAAAATAAATTTTTTTAAATTAATAGAATTAAAAATATAAAATATAAAATATAAAATAAAGAAAAAAAATAAGAAATACATATAATATTTTTATGCTTTAAATTTATTATATTTGGAAAAAAATAAGTTTTATACATATATTTATATTTAAAAAATATTTTATGTAATGAGGGTGAAAAAATAAATACAATTCACACTTTTTTATTATCAAAAATTAAAAAAAACTTATAAATAACGAAAAAAATGATGCATAGCAAGGAGTAGTAAGGCAACTTGCCATCACTACATGAGAGTCCAATAGAGTGTTTGGAAAAAAAATTTGCTACACCTTTTAGTTTTATATTATTTATTAATTTTAATTATAAATTATAATTTATTCTAAATCTAAAATATATATATCATTTTACTTACCATTTTATTTTATCATTTATCTTATATTAGTACAAAGAGAGATCTGCCTCTCTATAAACTATACATGCGTTATATTTTTTTTTGTTACTTATTTTATTATATATTTTATTATGTTTAAACGGTTATTAATGGTTTATAAATTATGTAAATTATATGATAAATTATATTTATATCTCTTGAGATTTAAATTTATTTTAAATTTTTTTTTAAAAATATCTAAAATGGTATTTACCTCCCATGTAGTTATGTCGGTAATATCAAATACCTTCTTCTATCAGTTGATAGTAAAAAAAATTATAAAAAATTAATCTTAGATTTTTAAAGTAGCGTCAGTTTTATTTTTCGTCCACTATAAAAAAATTTAACGCGGAAGATTCAGTTTTAACTCGTAAAATTCAATGGGACCCTAGAATAAATAAATTTATCTGTCTTGCATAAATAAGCATATAGATAAATTTATCTGCGTATTTTTAAAATTTTTATCTGTATAAAGAGTACTGTGCCTTTTTAAAATATGTATAAAATATACATATAAATTTATCTATCTTGTATAAATATATTATTTATATAGATAAATTTATCTGCATACTTATTTATGCATACAAAATACACAAATAAATTTATTTATTTTATATAAATAAATATACAGATAAATTTACTTATTAAAAAATATATTTATTTAATTAAATAAATAAATTTATTTATTTATCTAAACATTGATTAAAAAATTTCATTTCGAAATTATAACTGTTCAACGTTGGTACACGCCGCTAGTTATATTTGATTTGCATCACATCTGGCAAGCCCAACGTGCGTCACGTGTCAACGAATAATTTCTGTTTCTGCCGATTGCTTTCCTCCGTTTCTTTCTCTCATTCAAACTCTTCGCTGGACTCACACGCTCTCACGGTACGAAGCTCATAGATTTGTCTGCAGTTTGTTCTGATCCTGAAGTGAAACGCTGGTTGAGAATTCTCGCAAAATCGGGAAATCCCGAAAAACCCCTAGAAATCCGGTATATGGCGTCGTCAAGGGTGATGGCGTCGTCGTCATCTGCGAATTCGGATCTGCCACGCCAGTCCTCTATCCATTCCCTTCCTGTCGCCGACCTCCATGGCGCTCAGAGCAAGAGCCTCGGTTCCATGAACATGGAAGAACTCCTCACGAACATCTACGGCGACGTCGCAGCTGAAAACGGCTGCGGTACTGGTTTCCGAGTTTATCCGTCGAGTCAAGGAACCTTAATTCTGCCGACGGGTGTGGAGAACAATACGGAAGATGAGGTTTGGAAGGAGATCGTGGCGGGGAGCGGAGGAGTGAGTCGGGAGCCGGAGATGACTCTGGAGGATTTTCTGACAAAGGCCGGGGCTGTGAGGAAGGAGGACGTGAGAATTCCGGTAATGCCGCGCCCTTCGCTGGGGTTTAGCGGTGATTCGATGATGATGAATTCTGCTAAGTTTCAGGATCCTCCACCGAATATGGAGTCGTCGCTGATCGGACCTGGGGGTTACGGTGTCGATTCGGTAGGGTTTGGAAACAGAATTGATGGGAGAATGGTGGTGGTTTCGGCCGGAATTAGCAGTGGAGGAGCGGGAAGAGGGAAGAGGGAAGAGGAAGACGGCGGAGGAGCCGCCGATGGATAAAGCGACTCAGCAAAAACATAGGCGCATGATTAAGAACAGGGAGTCGGCGGCGAGGTCCAGGGAGCGAAATCAGGTTGTTTTCTCTGAGGCTTACTTTAAGTAGCTTCAATTTGTTTTGTTGGGTTTATAATTTAATGGATGCATGTTGCATATTTTAACAATTTTAGGCTTACACTGTTGAGCTGGAATCGTTGGTGATACAGTTGGAAGAGGAGAACTCGATGCTTTTGATAGAAGAGGTATTGTTTTGGGCCTACTAACAGTAGATTATATGCATGACTTAGGGGGTGTTTGTTTGTGCTTAAGTTTTAGTTTTAAACTTTAATTCATCAATCGATTCAATTAATTGGGATAAATACTTAATTTTGTTTGATTTAGTTAGCTTATAATTCAACCAAAAAGTTAAAAATATTCAAACTAAAGTGCTTCGCCTTGAGTCATTTTGAGCTCAGTGCTCAGTCAAAAAAAAGATCCAATAAATTTTTACACACGCTATGTTTTTGAAAAATCATTAAAAAAGATTCAAACGAAAACATTTTTTTTTTCTTGTCACGGCACATTTCAATTCTATCCAACTTACTATCAAAATAACTCTAAATATAATAAAAAGCTATAATACAAATAAAAAAACTTAAATAAGTAATAGCAAAATATCACTTAAACAATGCTATTTTGGTAACACATCTTTTTTAATGGATAAAATTGTTAATTTATTCAGTCTTTTTGCAAATTAAATAAATAATAAAAATTTAATTGAACATAGTAACCATTTATAAAAAAACTACCTATAAAATTTTCAAATAAAATTTTAGTGAAAATTTGAGGCCCAAAACAATTGCTTTACTGTTTTATTGCTTTAGCCTAGGACGGTTTTTAATTCTAAATCAATAAATACAAATTTTACTACTTAAGCTATAATTTTACAACTTAAACGAACACTATAACTTTTGTTTAAAGTTATAATCACATATTTTCAGTTATAATCGATAACTTCTTAATTTCTGCTGCACTAAACATTCTCGTTTGATAACCGATATAGATTGAGTAGGATTAATAAGAAAGTGGATTTAGAAATGAGGTTTGATTAGTTTTTTTGTGTTTGATTTAGGTAGGATAATATAATGAATTATGCAAACTCGTGTTTGTTTTGAATAGGATTGGATAATGTGAGATATGATTATATTTATTTATTTCTAAGATTACCCTTGTCGTAAAAAACTAATAAATATATTTTTTGTTTTTTAAAATAAGCTAATAAGTTAATTTTTTTTAAACCAAGTTAAATAAGCTAATAAGTTAATTTTTGTGTTATTTATTTTTAATTTTTTTTAATTTCTATTAAATTTTAAAATAAAAATGTTTCTTTCTTTCTTTCTCTTATCTTTTCCTTATTTTTTTCTTTCTATAAATCTTCCCCAAGCCACTTGACCATCCACATTCCATTAGAAAGGAAAAATACTTGCGTTAAATGCCAATAACGAAGCAAAGCTGAGTGATGATGAGGGCGAGAGAAGAACGAGCGGTCAATAGAAAGAAAAAAAAAAGAAAATGATAAGCTACCGAAGGGTAATATAGTCTAAAGACACTCAATCCGTCCGCATGGATTCCCAATACCAGGGGCACCCTGGGTTTGCTAATCCCACTGGGAGTGGGTTTCGTAATCCCATTGGAGTAATAGTCTTCTTTGTAATTTGGAAATCAAACATGAGATTCAAGGGCTCACCGGATTGTTAGTGTAATCCAAGCTCTCAAAACCCTTATTAAACAGGGCCATGGCTTACTGCAAGAAAAGTTTATTAGAAAATGTGCCTTCAATTTGGGGGATAATTATAAAACTTGATTTATGATATCAAGATCTTTTAACTTGAGTATGTGCTGATTGTGCAAACTTGATGAGTTTCAATCCAGTTATCTGAAATTGTGATGGCAATTTTAGACACACTGTACTTTAAGTTTTTTCTCGACATGTTTTTCGTCCATAAATATGTTGGTATTTATATTTGATTCATTATCTAAATGATTGGCTTATAAGAAAATGCGTCCAATGGATACCCTAGGTAGATGTGGCCTAAGGCTTTTGATATTGATAACTTTTGTTTTAGATTTCTGCACCACGTATTCTTTAGTGTGCGTAACCTGAACTTTAGTTGACTGCTTATGAAGCTCTTCAACTGGTTAATTTATGTTGGGATCCTTACTTTCGACAGCTACTGTTTATAAATTTGGTCATTGATTATGCTGAAACTGATTCTGTTGGAAAATTCCTGAATCTTATTTGTAATAGTTTGCTTTTTTTTTTTATTTTCTTCTGATTATGAATCTCTTCAAATTTATGTTGTGATCATCTTAATTTTAACAGCTACCTGGATACTTACAC
>JAOTRH010000020.1:3693491-3731950 GCA_034768845.1 Heliamphora exappendiculata | reverse complement strand
CCCCCCGCCCCAAAAAAAAAATTCAATCAAAACTTACAAACAAAAACCAAATGCGAAAAGTCTAGATCCCAGATCAACGAATCTTCGTATGGAAACATAATTCGGACAGATTTATCCCCAAAATACCCAAAACCCAGGATTTTTTCAAACACACACAAGAATATACAACACCCAAATCAACAATAGGTTAGAAACGATTGGTTTGCAATTGAAACAACCAAAGCACAAGAATATCTAAATATTATATGATCAAGAACTCGACCGTATTCCATCAGATCATTGGATGAAACCAAATGCAAATTACAAAAAAAAACAAAAACAAAAAAAAATGGAAAAAAGCGAATTCAAAGAATCAAAGAGGCGTCGAGAGTTACCTTGAAAAACCCATATGACGCGAATCTCTCTAACAATGAAACGATTATACATTCATGTTAGATATGGAAGAAGAAGAGGAACCCTCGCGACGGTCCGCGCCTTTGGCCTGACAAAAAATTCAAGACACGAGAAGAGAAAACTTATATGCAAATCCAAAGTGAAATTACACTGGCATTGGGATTAAATTACATTGACCTCCTTGGGATTTTTGGTAAATACGGATAGCTCCTTTAGCATGGAGGTATTACACTAACATCCCTTGAAATTTGAGAATTACAATTGCATGCCCGATACACCATCACGATTAATCTTTTGGTCAAAGCAAAATGTCCACAAAGTGCAAATGCTTTTTGTGCCGAAAATAACATATTAAATTATTATATTTTTGTATTTTTATTAAATTATTATATTTTAATAATTATTATGTATCACCACATTATTACTATAATTTATTTAAATTTTAATCATCATGTGCATAGCATGGATCGACACTAGTAACATATGAATAAAAAAAATTAATTACAACTAGTTTAATTCTTTTTTTTATAATGATAATTTGTCTCGGCTAATTCTTCAAATACATATAAAAATTGTTTGTTTATAGGATTATTGTTAATGAAATTGAATTAAATGGCCATAATATGAGTTAGTGTCCGTTTGGAATAGCTTGTAAGCTTAATTTTTAAGAGATTTAGTTTTTTTTTTTAAAGTAAAATAAAAAAAAGTGAGAGTGTTTGAAATAATTTGAAAAAATAGATGCTAAAAAATTTTTTTTAAAAAAAATTTAGCTTTTTTTATGTTGCCTTGAAAGCCGTACAAACTTATTATGTCAAATAAATCAACTGAAAAATTGAACTTTAAAAAAAACTAACTTTATTATGATCCCAAACATGGCCTTTGTCAATTGTTTAAAAACCATCTTCATTGGTTTAGTGAATCTAGGCCAATAGAATTAGTGAGTCATACATGAGATTAGCCAATCTCACCTGCGGGGTGGAATTGGTCAGGCAGAATAAAAGACCTTTTGCACTACTTATGTCAATGACCCCAAATATTAAACAGATATGGCATTACTTTTCAAAATAGTCTCTGGATAAGTAATTATTTTGTAAAATTAAGCCAAACTAAATCAATAAAAATCGGATTGATTCGATTTGAAATTACAGTTCTATAAATTTTAAAAATTACTTTGAGCGCATAAAAAAATGTTATGTATAAGTTTTAAAAATTTAAAATAAATAACAAATAAAATCTAACACTCATAGCCCGTTTGTTTGTCCGAAGATAAATTAACGGATATAAAATATATCAGATATAAAAATAGATATAAATAGATATAGACTTGGATATTCTATATTTGAGTATATAGATATACCATGTTTGTTTTTATAATGAATATGAATAAATATGAATTTATAAAATATAGATAAAAATTAGTTTTTTTCTATTTACCCTCACAAAAAATTTAATTATACCGTTTATGTCTTTTTTCTCCCAATCCTCCACAATACGCTATTTTTAGCAATCAAATTGCACACAGGATTTTTGCTTATTTTGTAACCATTAACAAATTCTATATTTAAAATATCAGCCTTAATGCATAAAATTTAATTTGTAAAATATAAATAAAATATTATTCGGCTTATTTGCCCACCGCCACCATTGATGAATACAGAGTCACCATCGATGAATACAAAGCATGAATTATTGATGAAGAGCTCACTTGTAGGAGCGAAGATGAAGAGAAAAAATGGGACACCAACATTTTCAGTACATATAGTGAGGGACAAAAAGGTCTTTGAACAAGGAAGGAAATAGAATATCTCACCCACGCTGTTATATATAATCCTAGTTGTGCGGTGCCCCATAAATTATATTATTTTGATGGATTGAATAATCTGTCTGAATGAGAAAAATAACTACTAGTTTTCCGACATGTTTTGTTCATTTAATTCCTGCAAAATAAATCTCCGACCAGTGGCCGGTGGCCGAAGAAATAACTTTCAACGCCCAAATCAATTCCAAGGAAAAAAGAAAAATGGTCTAAATGTGCATAGGTTTTTTTCTTCTCTCTCTCTCTCTAGAGAGGGGTATATAGTCAAAGATATATAAAGAGAGAGGATTGTCATGTGTTGTCCTATTCACTAACAGTGAATGAATAAAATGATATGAGAGTTGAATTTTCACGATGATTATGATAAATTCATCCGAAATTTTCTATCAGGCAGGGGATTTACTCCCCCACACTAGTATATAGCATAACTTTGGATTTTATATCCAAACTCTGTTGGTTAACCAAACAATAGATTTGCTAATCTATTGAATTTTATATACAATCCATCGTGCCAAATCACCTAGAAAAGCAGGCCATACAATATAATAAAAATATAAAATAAAAGTTTAGAATAATTATTTTATAATCTATTTAGTAAAATAAATGAAAAATATTTAATAAAAAAATTTCAAAATTAAATGATATATAACAAATAAATAACAATTAATAATAATTACTTAATCGAATGATTCATTTTTTTCTAATTTGTAAAGCTAAAAAATATTTTATTTTATTTATATGAATTTTACAATAATTATATATGCAATCTAATTATTAATATTTTTTATTTATTTTATATATATATATATATATATGTGTGTGTGTGTGTGTGTGTGAAAGATTAAGATCAGCCAAAGGGTAAATACGAAAGAGGGGCTCAGGCATTAGAGAGCTCATATAATCCCTTTTGAAGAGAGCTTCATGGCATAAAAAATGAACAAAAAAAAAATGATTGCATCCGAAAATTCTTCAATTGTTTAAACCTGATTTTGGTGCCACCATGCCTAAAAATCTAAGGGTTTTGGGGACATTTAATTGTTCTTTTTTAATATATTCAAATGCCACACCCAGGTAATGTAGTGGGAATAGTGAGTAAAATTGATCAAAATTATTTATTATGCAGTTCTTATGTAATATATTTTGATTCAACGGTTATATATTACACAGTATATTATATATTATACCATATATGTTTGTTAAATCATGCATTGTACTATAATTATATGGGTTGAGGACCTATTTCTGAGTTAGATTATCAGAGGAGTAAGGGGACCTTCCAAGCTTAATATTGGATTAATTATAGCCCAACATCTGAAACTGGTCCCTGAGCAATGAATCCATGTGTAAACAACACCTTCCATTGGAACACATGCAGGTACACGGGTCCATGAATCCTACACACATTAGGCCACGAGTATTTTTCACCACCGCAGGTACACTCTCATTTAGAATTATTTTTTCCCCACATATGACAATATTAAATACTCAATATATATATATATATATATATGTATGTATTTTACAAATCTAAAAAAATGGCCTAAAAAATATTTTGATTTTTTTTTTATAAATTGGAAGTACAGGAGTAGTTGGGAGGGGAAGGGAAAGGAGGACTCAAACCGCTAACCACCGGTTGAAGAGCCTATATATAGCTAAGAATCGTTGAATTATCAAGGCTCCTAAAAAAAATATTTAGGTTACTAGGCAGAGTAATTATTTGATAGTTCTGTAACACCATGTGGTATTTTTTGCATGGTGCTCTAATCTAATGCAGAAAATATTTCGTATGGAAGAATGTAAGCCCACTATTGTTTCACTGAAAATATTTTTTTCTAATTTGTAAAACTAAATAACATTCTCATGGAAGAATGTAGGCCCACTAAGTGTTTTGCAAGTTCTCATTGTTAAAGAAAAAAAAATTATAAAATTTTTTCATATAAATATTTTTTGTGAGACTTGAGTTAAGAAAAATTATTTGAGAAAAAAATTAATTTTTATTACATATATGAATTACATATTAATGCAAGTATCTTGACTCTTAATAATGAAGAGACCACTGACTTTATCGAAGAAAAAAATATGACTCAGAAAATGAATAAAAAATGATTTTTATAAGGTTAATAAGACATCTTACTACACAGGAGGAAAAAAATAATTCATAGTAAGTTAATGAGATGAATACTTATTATTGATCAGTATGATATTGAGACATTTTAATATACTCAAAGAATTATTGTCTTTGGACTAGTATTAAGACAAGATTTTTATATGTTGAGTGAGATTGAGCTAGGCCCAGAAGAGAGTCATCTTAGAAGATAATCTAACCTCTGTGATTGGAAATCCCATAAAAAAAGTTCATTAGGTAAACAATCTATACTGCGTGACTTATTGCCAGTATATTTTTAAAAAAAATGAGATATATTTTTCTGTTCATCCCTATGATAATTGTGTTGAAACATGACTGATTAGTGTGTATAACCTTTAATGAGTTCAAGACAAGTAATCTCTTGTAAAATATATTTCGTCGTTATACCTTTAAAGAATTTACCTAAGTGGGGGTTGTCATGAGGCCTATGGAATTTAGGCTAGTCTCTAGCAATTCTCATGAGAATAAAAGTACTAGTGCATGACTATTAATAACATCAACTTGCGAACTGTTGTCCATTGCCAATACTGTGTCTGTGACATGTTAAACTCTGATTGAAAGGGTCTAGTTCAAGACTTATTTTACTATAATTTTTCAGAGAATAACTGCTAATAATAAGTGAAATTCAAGTTCGAAAAACATTTTCACTTATTTCACATTATTATAGTTGCTTAAATCTCTTTATTGTATGCTCATATTTTTAATTTAAAACAAATTTTTTATTTTCAAATCAAACTATATATATAGTATTTTTATTAAAAGGGGGGATCATTGGAGAATTTTAATAAAAAAATATTAAAAATATTATTATTATTTAATTAAAGTTTTAAATAAAAATTCGCAACAAGTTTAAATAAGCAGTTGCTAATAACCTATTCATGATTTTATCCGTTATAAAATAATTATAATGTTAATAACCTATTCAATACGGCCATATTAATTTTATTAGTATTAATCATAATAAATTATTATCTTTCCAATAAATACCTAATCTTTCTAAAAATATTGTGTAAAAAAATATAAAAGAATGTGAAAGAGAAGTGAGAACCAAAAAAGTAAATACGAAGCGTAATAAAAATATTTTTTACATATGGAGCTTTTTGAGAATATTCTATTACATTGTAATATTTTATAGGCAACTCGGCTCGTAATTTGTTCAAATTCTTCTAATGGACGTGGATACTGAATGATGAATATTTGTAAACTATTAATTGTATCTTAGAGTTAATACACTCTGTTTGAACTATCACATAAAAAAAAATATCAATTTTATGGCAATATCCAACATGCCTCTTATTCTTACATGCAACATCTTTTTATGTTTTCTATTATTTTCATACTCAATTATTTTTTGTGTCTTGAATTTCATATTATTTTGTTTTTAAAAATAGAGATTTTAAATTTTATTTTAACAGTTTACGCACACACAAAATTCTTAGATGTTTTCAGTGTATAAAGCAATATTGTTTACATGATGGTTTTGGTAATAAAAAATGCTAGATATACATTAGTTTTTAATTTTTTACTACTAATTTTAAATATAAATTATAAATTTTTCTAAACACCTATTACTTTTACTATAACTTATAAGTATTTCTTTTTATTTCAATTACAAACTATAATTTTTACTAAATACTTATAATTTGTATTATAAATTAAAATTTATAAATTATTAATTTTAATAATACCAAACACCATTATTATTTAACGAAAGGTGTTATTGTTGTTAAGTCATTAGCTAAAGTAATATATAAACAATGATATATGATATTTTGGTACTGTAAAATATTTACTCCTTTGTATATCTCAGTCGTCCAATAAAACAATGCCACGGCAACAAGGAAAATAGAGATTGTTTTTAATTTCAATATATATAAACCCATTCTATATAATTAATAAGGAAATATTAATTCTCAATCCAGAGACCCAAACCAAAATGCAATCAATACCTCATGACTTTTCAGACGTCAACCCTCCGCCTAATTTGATTCCTTTACCATCTATGCGATGAGTTAAGCTGTTCTCCATTTTGCTGTTTTCTTGTGGTTCATCTCGACCATATTTTGTTAATTGAAATTGTTATATTTATAATTCTCAATATTTAAATTATTTATATAAAAAAATTATGTTCTTCAGATATTATTAAGTACCTAAACAAATAAAAAAATTAAATGAATGGTAACGTTTATTTAAAAAAAAACAAATATGAATTGGTTAAGCATTTAATATTAATATTCAATAAATTTAATTTTTTTTTTTGCATAAATATAAACAATTTCGATCATCATAATATGATCAAGGTGAGCTTCCAAACTGAACAAAAATGAATTGGGGCAAAATGAAAAGTTTTTTTTTGCTGAATATAAATGAAGAGAAATTTGTGTTTTGCAAAATTATTATTAATTATTTTTAACTATCTATTATTAATTTTAGTTGTAAATTATAAATTTTTTTAAATATAAATAATTTTTTTTATAATTTATAACTAATTTTTTTCTATTTTAACTATAAATTATAATTTTTTTTAAATATTTATAATTTTTATTACAAATTATAATTTATAAACTATTAATTTTAGTAATACTAATCACCATAATTGTTATTTTTTATTTATTTATTTTTTTTGCTGAACAAAAATGGAGAGGCATTGTTATAGCATCATTGATGCCTGCCGCCTCCCCCTATATAGGATTCCTAAGTACACCAACTCTGTCCTATCCATGGCCAACCCTATTCTTGGAGCTCCTTTGATAATTATTTTGCCTTTTGGACTTTTTCTTGGTCATAAGGTATTTTTTTTTAAAAAAAAGGTTTTGAGTTTTTTTTTTTTTTTTTGTAATTTGTGGCTATTAATGATTTTTAAAAGACATTTATGCGGCAGTATTTTTTTAAACTTTTTAATTTTTTTTATTTCATTTTAAATTGACGATATTGCAAGTCACTAATAGATATTAACTTGAACAACATAAGATACTTTTGCATTGAAAAATGATGACATATTGTGTGAGACTTACCTTATATTAAAAAGGATATATTTAAATTTGTGTCTGGTGTCTACACTAAATAAATTTTTTTATGTAATTTCGTATTAGATAGAAAAGTTAAATAGTAAAATTTTTGAACTTTCCTAAATCGAGGCAAAAGAACTTTTTGATCTCCACGCCCTTGTGTTCCCAACCCTAATTGATTGCAAGCAGGTGAGGTTTACTCACCAAAAACCCAGCTCTAGAAACATGCAATCTAGACCATGCCACAGTTCATTTTATGCATGAGAAACCACAATTTGTTTATCTTGTTCTATGAAAGTAATTCTAATGCGGTGCCTCGGAATTAGTGAATAGAAGAAGGGCAAAAACAATATACAATATATCATCAACAGATTGACAATGAGAATCATGAGGGAGCTCGACTAATAAAAGTTTGGCTTTGTGTTTAAAAGGTTGCTAGGGGTCGCTAGTTCGAGTTCCCTCGGAACTACTTTAAGTTATTCAGTCGTTAACTTTAGAACCTCCAAAATTACTTGTCAGCTGTCTAGAATGTGAGGTAACTCGGGCCCAATTGAACTGGTTGAAGGGAAGACACCTAAGTTATTTATAATAAAAAAAAGAAGACAGATTGCCAATGAAGCAGAGATAGGGTTGAACAGGTTTGAATTTTACAATGATGTGAGCCAAGTTATCTGAATAGCAGCAGCACAGTGACAGTTAGTTTAACCACCTGATTAAGACATTAGGAACAATCTCCTATAACCTAAGTGGCATGAAAAGGAGAAGAAAATAAACAAGAAAGATTAATTGAAAAGAAAAGAAAAAAGGCACTTCCAATGCTCTTTATGTGCCTTTTCTGACCACCCTACTTTTCTGATTTTTTCCCTCTATTCACAAGCCAGCTTGGTGTCGAAGCTGCTCAAGCAGATTGCAAAAGCCTGAAATGCAGATAAGGGATAGCGATAATCCATGGTGAACATGTCTTTGCCAACCTTGCCAAACTGTAGAATGATTTTGTCGTGATCCGATTGGGCCGGCTGAGAACTCGTCGGTGCAGCCGAGGCCGGCGGCTGTGTGGCGGCAATCAACTGGAAGTTCTTGACAGATGCAACAGTCACCCGTCCTCGGAAATTTAGGCACCAACACTGTAACTGTTCATGCCATCTCGGGGCCTTGTTTTTAAGAATCAAGGGTTTCGCCTTGCCCTCTTCGTCCTCGTGGCACAAGCCGCCACCGATTTCCGAAAATCGCGAGCTGCTAAACTCTGTCGAGAAGGAAATGCTCCGAAACGAGTCCTCGAGGGAGCGGTGAAGAAGCTCTGGTTGGCCAGGTACCATGCCACCTGCATCGAGAGATGAGGCAGGGATCGAGTGCATGACGCAGTGCATCCTTCGTGGGCCTCGCGTCCCTAGCACGTTCAGCTCGTATGTGATCTGGGCTATATTGTAGCTACCGGTTGGAACTTTAGGTGATACTTTTTTGGAATAGAATCTACGGCTTGTTCGTCCTGGCAGGGGAACATGGGCACCAGTGTATGGAGGCTGAGTATCATACATGATAAATTGAGTGCCGAGAAAATTTGACCTGGAACGAGTAATTTAAGTTCGATCAATAACCAACAATGGTAAAGAATACTAGTGGTATTTTGAGAACAAAAATAGCTTTGCAGCCTAAATCAAGTTGATGAGAAAAAAAAAAACCAAAGAAATAATGTAGTAAAAATATATCATTTTGAAAAGATGAATTTGTGTTTTCCATTATAGAACAGATGAAAACAAAAAATTGAGTCCAACATCCTATCAGGTAACTTATTGAAGTGATACTACTTCAAAGCGACTTTCGCATCAAGAACCATTTTGGTTCCCTCAAAATGCCTTCACAAAGCTAATAGATCAACTAATCCTCTCATTCCTTCCCTTTCTAAAAGTTCCCCTAGTAAGAGGAATGAATAGAAACATTTATTTCTAGTAGCCATAAAATGCCCCATCCATAAATAATGCTAGGGGAAGTAACACTTGTATCAACAAACATACCAACATACTCAGTAGCCTTGGTAGGTCCCACACAAAGTGATGACAGGACAAACCAAGGCATGCTGGCATATTTGACTGTGCAAGTGATGGTGTCAATAGCGTTGTTGATGGGTCTATGTTAAACTTCAATGCAAGGTGACACATATGTAAACCTTCAATTTGTTTTCTAACTATGACACCAAACAAGTATAAAAGAAATAGAATGTCCCTATTGTTACCTCAGCTTTCCAATATATGTGCTGCTAGATCTTGAAATATTATCCGCATCCATTGAAATAACATACTCTGTGCAAGTAGTTCGTCGAGTTCTCTTAGCAGAAAGAAGGAATTTCCCATTTTCAACTAGCAAAGCTGCAAAAATTGGAATCAGAACATGAAACTGGCAATACATCAGTCTGAAGCACAAGATTCCTAAGAGGAAATCTTTCTTCACTCAAAAAACTTGAAACTAATTGCTCATCAAAAACTGAAGGCACCATTCTAATTTACAAATACACACTCGCTGCATATAAATTAGAATTGATGGAAATGAACAGGAAACAAAAGATGCATGAGCACAAACCATTAGGTCATAATGTAAAGTGGACAAACAATATTTCCACTATGGCTTGTTGAAATAAATTTATTTTATACACACAAAATCAATCAACCACCAACCTCAATATGCAATGACCACTTTGAAATACAGAAAATAGGAAAAGCGCTTGATATAGAAGGATGTGCAAACTTGGATTAAATTTGACCATGTATATATGCATCTCACTTGTCAAACCTATTTCAAACCAAAAAGCATAACCAATACATGCATCTCCATGAACAAGGATTTACACGAGGATTGACCTAGCTCATAAAATATCAGTCTACAACAGACCATAGCTAAGTATGCAAATTTTAATAGTTTCTTAACATTTTTTCTATAAAACAAATGCACAATACAGCTGAATATGCAAATTTTATTAATTTTTTAAAACAAAAAAACATAAAACCAATATAATAGATGGCTGAGTTGATAAAGCTACCATACAAAGAAAACTAACAAAGCCACCTAATCTCAGCAAAATTGAGCCTGACAAAGGTTTTAAACAGAATTCTTACCAGGGCTAAGGCATAGGAAAAGGTGGTACGTCAAATTAGATTTATCCCTTTTGATGAAGCACTGAATAGTTCCATCACGAGACCCTGGCTGAAAAGGAAAATGATGCTAAGACTAGTAGTTGTCCTCATTAAAAATGTATAGCATTCTATCTGATCACTTTGGTGCCATATATAACCTCCATACACATCCAAAACACAAGCCATCAAGGTTAATGTTATAGTAACCGACATCAAAACATAGCACTAGGTTTTGCCAACTCATGCTTGTACAATGAATGAGAACAACAGAAAACAGGGAAAAAAAAAAAAGCTACCTGCTTCAGGGAAACTGGAAAAGTAAGCTTGCCACAGAACTCTGGACTTCTAACAATTTCTTTGCACATACTCCTCCATGACCTGCAGACAGCAGCACATGCAACCACATGTTTTCGGGAAGGCCATGCACTCTCGCTCTCTTCCAATCTTTTAATTACATCACAAAGTAGCTCTGGAGGGAGGTTGGCCCAACGACTGTTTTGAATTACCAAAGGCTGGTCGGGCAACTCATGAAATGAACCATGTGACTTCCCCCTGTGGTGACCAGGCAACCTGACATCAAAACTCCTCCTTGATAAACTCCCAAAACCATCTCTTACATCACGAACTATGCTCCGGAACGACATTTGACCTGGTAGGTAGCAATGCAAAACACCAGAATAATTTTCTCTTCGTCCAATATCTTGTAAATTAGATCCTACTTATCATGTGAGTATGGCTGCAAAAGAAAAAAAGGCAAGTCAGGTTTCTACCTTGAAGATGAATAGGAAAAAATAAAAGAAAAGGAAGAAAAAGAGAAAAGGCACCCAAAGGGGAAAAAAAGTAAAGAAAAGCAAAGAAAAAGGAAGAGAAGAAAAAGACAGCTTCACATGGACCTTAAAGTGGCCTAAATTACCCACTTTTGTTACCAACAACTTTATTAGGTTTTTACACCTGATTTTCAACCATATCAAGTCAAACTTAGTTCCTGCAATCAAACTCAAAGACAGACAATCTTCAAAAACCATTAAACCAAATTTAAATCTGCAAGGACATACAATCTGGGGATTTGGGTTTCTCTCCACACCAACATAGGCACGAACAACACTAGAGAAGAATCCTAAGTAAAAATCTGAGGGCTAACAAAGAGCCCTCAAAACTACTAGAAATCCATACTCATTAGAGTTATCTGGTGAATGCTTCATGAACTTTTTGAGTTTAGGCAAGTGGCTCCCGGTTCTCCAAAATCGAAAAAGATCAGATACTAAGCACAGCCCTTTAAAGGCAACCATTTCCTACCTAAAATCCAACTAAAATTATCCAAATACTCGTTTGCCAACATGGAGAAACAAACCCACATATAAAATTCTTAAAATATGTACCAAAAATTTGCAGTAGTTTTGTGGCATGAGAGATAAGTATAATTGAAGACTATTCCAAAATGAATCAAGCAGCCGTGGATGCTAACCCAAATCCAGAACCGAAATCATGAGCACGGCCATTGGAACTTCCAATGTGGGTCTGCTCCTCATACTTCATTTAGTTTAGTCCTATTTTTTCCCTCATGGTTTTGTTTTTCTTTGGTGACTTTTGTTAGTCAATATGTGTGCTAATCTGAATATCAATCAAACCATATAGCTATGATAAGAGAATACAGAGAAAACTACTAACCTGCCCAGAGAAGATAAGAGTGCTGAATAAGATTCAAGCTGATCAAAACCCCATAACTCCAACAGAGATCTACAACAACCACAAAACGAAAATTTCTACAAATCAAACTTCTTGAAGAAATAAAACAAATCTCAGCTCAGAAGCCAGGAAGAATGAAAAGTTCACCAAAATTTCTCAGTAGAACCCAAAGAAGAAAAATCACAAGAACAAGGAATGGAAATATTTTAGAAATCAACAGAAAAAACAAGAAACGGAGAACCATTAACTTGGCCTATATGTACAAGCATACATGAAATGAATCAAAACAGAAAGATATACAAATATAAATACAAGTACAAAAAAACACAAAAAAGATTCGAAGTTTGAGAAAGTGAGGCCAGAGATCTGTACCTCAGGCTTCGGAATCTAGAGAAAGAAATAAATGTGTGTTTGGACGATAACAAGTGGTTCAGAGAAAGATTCCGAGATCTTTCAACTTTTTTTACAACAAAACAGAGAAGAAAGAAGATCAGAAAAGACAGGGCGGGGGAGAATACACACACACACACACACACACACACACACATATATATATATATATATATATATATATTACCTTCTTCTTCTCCTCCTCCTTTCTCTTTCTCTCATCCGGACTCCAAGCAAAGAGTTAAATCTGGTTGAAGGAACCAGAGAGGAAGAAGATAAAAGGAGTATTATATTGTTATTATTATTAGAATAGTATTAAATATTATTATAGGAAGTATAAAAGCACATTCAAATATTGATGACTATGTACCCACTACAACGACCAATCCTGGGTAAAGAAGAAAGCAAAGCAAATCAAACAATTAAACAGCAAGCAAAGATGGCCGTTTGACTTTTCCGTTCTGAGTTTGAGCTTTTCTCACTGCTACGGAAGTTGCAGGGAAGGAGGAGAGAGAGAGAGAGAGAGAGAGAGAATCGGAGAGAAGACAGAGATGATATTTTTATTTTTAGAAATATTACAAATTAAAAAAATATTTAAAAATTTAGTATCGTTAAAATTAATAACTTATAAATTATAAATTATAAATATTTAATAAAAATTATAATTTATAATTAAAATAAAAAAAAATAATTAAAATTTATAATAAAAGTTATAAGTATTTAAAATAAATTATAATTTATAATTAAAATTAATAATAAAAATCTAAAAATTATAACAGAAAATTTTGCTAAACACCCCCACTCACTTAACTTGATTGGCATGCTTGACTTTTTGGTTAGAAGCGCAAAAAAAATCAAGATTATTCATTTGGTAAAAGAGTAAAAAAAATTAAAAAATTAAAAAATTAAAATACAAATTTTTATAATATTTTATTTAAATTCTTACTACTTTTAAAATACAATGATATTTTTTATTCATAATTTATTTACTACCACTAATAACTACATATAATTGTTAATATCAAATATATTGAACGGTAAAATTGTTCACTTTGAACAAAAAATAAAAAAATTTAATTTTTTATCTAAACAATTAATTTAAGAAAAACTAGCTTAAAAACTAAGTTACCAAATAACATACTTTGAACCTAATTTAGTTATTCTGCTAAAAATATAAAAAAAAATAATTTTTAAACTAGTTGTCAATTGGGACCTTATAGGTAGTGTTTGGTACTGAAACTAGTACCTTGTAAATTATGTTTGTAATAGAAATTTTAAATATTTGATAAAAATTATAATATATAACTGAAATAAAAAATAATTTTAATTTATAATAAAAAAAATTGTGATTATTTAGAATAAATTATAACTTATAATTAAAATTAATAATAAAAATTTAAAAATTATAGTAAAAAACTTTGTCAAACCCGGCTCATAGTCTCACACAATGCGCTGCAAAATTTGAAATATTAATTTGAAGCGACTCTCAGCCAAAAATTCAAAAGAATAAATTTTAACGCTCAAGATTTAATTACGTGCTTTTTTCTAAAAATAGCTTATAAATAAATAAATTTAACTATTTTACATAACAAATAAATAAATTTTTCTATTTGATATTTATCTTTTTGCATATTTGATATTTATCTGTTTAATAATTAAACAGATAAATTTATCAGTTTACATACTTATGCTTAACAGATAAATTTATCTGTGTTGCATTATCTGCGTTCTTTACACGTGTTTTCAATAAAAGACAAATAAATTTATTTGTGTTCTTCATATATATTTTAAAAATGTATAAATAAATTTATTTATTTTAAGATATTTTCGTTCTAAAAGTACCTTGTGCGTTAAAAATTTTATGCGAATGAATATTACTCGTTAAAATTTTTTATACTAGATGAAAAACTGTAAACAACTTATAAATTGAACTATTTACTAATTTTTTCGTTATTTTAAGTTTAACGTAAAATTCATGAAAATTTGTCTGGTTATAAAGCTTTTTTGTTTTATTTTTTGTGAGTTTTATTTATTGTGATTTCCTTAAGATTTTTAATTATTTTTTTTGTTTTTTGGAATTATCTAGATGATAAAAAGAATTATAATTAAATCTAGATTTTTATTATTAAAAAAATTATAATAAAAATCTAAATTCTTTTTATTCTTAATTAGCTAGATTTTTTTTGTTTTTTGGATTTATCTCGCAAGTAAAAAAAAGGTAAACAAGAAAACTTAATAAAAGAAATATAGAAGCTAACTAAGAATAAAAAGAATTATAATAAAATCTAGCTTATTACATATTTTGAATTTTTTTTTTTGAATATTTGTTATATTTTGATTGAAATTTTTTTTTTTTACTCGTATCGATAGAAAGAGTTGGAAGTATAGTAGAATGATCAATTGATGAAAAAATGTATTCAAAACAAAAATAAACTAAATAAATAAGTCAATTTTTCAAACAAAACCTTAGGGTGTGATTGATTAATCCTTTAATATGCTTTGTGACTTTTTCAAGTCAAAAGTTAGAAAGCAAATACACCATAACCATTTGACAAAAAAAACAATCAATCAATCAATATATGAATCTTTAGAATAACTTAATCTTCCATTCCATTAAAAATGACAGCAATATGCATATTTTATAATTTATTTATTATTAATACTAATTATACATAACTATTTTAATTATCTATATTGACTATCTAATTTAAATAAAATTAAAAAAGCTAACTTGTTATCCAATCAACTATTTTTTAAATATAAAAAAACTGGTTTTTACCAAGTAATTTGAAAATATTATTTTTATAATTTTTAATCAAACCAATTAAAAAATTATTATTTTTACGTTTTTAATCAATCTATGTCGTAAAATACAAGAAGTAATTAATCAAACACAACACGCAAATTTTTTATGTAAAAAAATTCAACGGATAAAAAAATTAGAGGACTACCAAGTCTAGAAATCAAGTACTATTACACGAACAGTTGCAATACAATTTACAGATTTTTTAATCGATTTTTTAATCTTCTAGCTCTAAGCTTGTATGTCGATTCATCGTTTAACGTTCTCCTCTTGATTTCTCCTGCAACAAATCCTCGTAGCAACTTCTCTGACAGAATTTTCTATCGGAACTTAGAACGCCGTTTAAAATTTTCTCTCGAATGATCTTTGATAATTTTTGAAACTCAAAAAGAACTTTTGTTCTGTTTTAGAATATCTAATTATTGAAGTATAGAAGTTAATTTTCGTGGCTGGCTTATAGTCCTTTATACTGACCTCAAAATCAAGCAATTGGAGTTTCAATCGAATTAAAACTGCTCGGGTTCGATCGAGTGCACTTGGGACCGCTCGAGCGGTTATGTGCCAGATTGTTTTCTGCTCTTGCACGAACTTGCTTCATTGACTTGTACTCTCAGTTTTTTGTGTTGTACTTCAATCTTCCAGCCTGAATAATATACAAATAAAATGCTCAAATTTTTTTGAATAGATACAAATAAAAGATTTTCTATTTAACATAGTCTTATCCTAATCAATCTCTCAAAATAATTCAAATGCTTTTATACTCATCCTAACCACTCAGGAGATACACATATATAACAAGAATTGCTATGAAATAAATTAACAAATATTTAATACTAAATTAAATTCTTTACATAAAATTTTTCAATCTAAACAACTTTTTAAAATAAAAAACTAAAATTAAAAATTACCAAATAGAGCCTTCCCCCACTTACCACTGTGAGAGCATCTTCATTGCTGCTCTATGAGAATTAAAAATAAAAATGGCAAAATTTCTTTGATAATTCTCCAACATTCTATTAAAGTTCTTGTCCAATTATAATATATAGCAATCGGTTTGGCAATTAAATTTTAGGAAATATTTTTATGAAAAATTAATTAGGAGTCCTATTTGGTGAACTTGTTTAAGATTAAATTCTAACTATTTTTTGATTATTCTATAAATTTTTTATTTTTTAAATATACGATTAATTTAGACAAATATACCCTTATATGATCATTATAGACATAGATATCATTATCTTTTCTTTTAAAATTAACATTTTTAATACTAAATTAGGCAATGATTTTAGCATCAAAAGGAAACAAATTTACCAAATGAGAAATTTTTACAACATTTTGTCCATGGAAATAAAAAAAAAAGACAACATCAATAAAAGAACTATAGCAATGATTAGATGATTACATGCTACCTTCGCCATTGTAGAGAGAACACAAAAAGAAGAGTACAAAAATGACGAGAAAATGAAGGCAAAGATAGGAAGAGTTTATACAATTCATTATTGTTTTGTTATTTGTGAAAAGAAATAAAATAAAAATGATAAATTTTATAACTCTATTTACTTAAACATATAATTATTGTAGAAAATAAGATATTTATTATAGAAAATAAGATAATATTTTAGTAAAAAAATAAGACATTTTACAATGTTCTCATTTCTTGTCATATAAGATAATTTTACAAAACAAATAATATATTTTATTTTATTATATTTTATGCATGAATGAATCATTATTTGTTATATGACTCAATTTTTTTTAACAAAATGAGACAATCTATTAGTGGAATGATATAATCGAGTTGTATTTTGTGTAATCGATAAAATATCTTATTTACATAAAATAAAATATTGTAAAATATATTATTATTGTAATTACGCAATTTTAATTCCATATACATTTTAAAACTCATCGTTTTTATTTTGTTTACTTTTATAAACATAAAAATGATGATGAATTGCATGAATACACTAAATTCATATATTATTATCTTCAATCGCACTAGTTCATACGCTATCGTCGAAGAGTTTTCAACCCTAGATCATAGAAGATTCATAATCGTTTTTTTTGTAGAAAATGTCATAACAAAAATCTTGAGCATTTATGATTCGATTTTTAAAAAATTCTATTTGTTGAGTTAGTGAAGAAAAACCAATTTTCTGGGTTGACCACTCAAGCGATTTTTTCACTGCTTGAGCGGTGGTGCTCTATAGGTACCAAGAGCAAGTTTTAACCGCTCGATAAACCACTCGAGCAGTCTATGCAAGGATTGCAAGTTATAAGACTGCTAGGGTTCATAGCAGTCGTGTGTTATGTTAATTTTCTTTTGATATTTTGTATTATTCTCCCAAGAACATTTCTTCCATTGTAATCGTCGAAGAGTTTTCAACCCGAGATCATATATTATTATCTTCAATCGCACTAGTTCATACGCTATCGTCAAAGAGTTTTCAACCCTAGATCATAGAAGATTTATAATCGTTTTTTTTGTAGAAAATGTCATAACAAAATTCTTGAGCATTCATGATTCGATTTTTAAAAAATTCTATTTGTTGAGTTAGTGAAGAAAAACCAATTTTCTGGGTTGACCACTCAAGCGGTTTTTTCACTGCTTGAGCGGTGGTGCTCTATAGGTACCAAGAGCAAGTTTTAACCGCCCGATAAACCACTCGAGCAGTCTATGTAAGGATCGCAAGTTATAAGACTGCTAGGATTCATAGCAGTCGTGTGTTATGTTAATTTTCTTTTGATATTTTGTATTATTCTCCAAAGAATATTTCTTCCATTATAATCTTCAATCATAATAGTGAAGTGTGTGATCCCGTGAACGTAGGCACGACTTGTCGAATCACGTAAATATTGTGTATTGTGTGATTGCGTCTTTTTTTCTATTTTTTCGTTATCATTCCGTGATTTATGTGTTCGTAATTGATCTTGAACGGAATTAGTAATGCGTTTTAATTCCCAACACTATTGATATCAATGATAATATTTTTTTGTTAAAAAATCTAGATTTGTGGAGTATAAGTGATAAGTTATGGGTAATTTTAGTATAATAATAAGAGATGGGACAAAAATGAAACATTAATCTTAAGTTAGGATTTATCCCTAAATAAGTATTTTAAATGGTACTTAGATCAAAATTTCTTTTTTTTATTGCTTTTGTGATTAGATTGGAGTATAGTATTTTCATGTGAAACTTGTAAATAAATTAGTATAAATAAGATTTTCCTTACGAGAATAAAATTGTCAAATTATAGCAAGTCTGATGCCTCATTTGGTTATGGCTTAATGTCAAGTTTTCAAATTTTTTATATAAGTTTAAAAAACTTAATTATCAAATTATAAAAAAATTTCTCTGTATGATAGTTTAAAAATACTTCATAAATAAATAAAATTTTAATTTATTTAACTTAAAATGAAAATAAAGTAAAAAATATGATTTTAAATCAAGTTACTAAAAGAATTTTAAATGTGAGAAAAGTTTACAATTTTTAAAAATATTAATTGCTACACATAAGTAATAATGGGGGACCAACACCATGTGATGGTGGAGGTTGTTGAGGCTTGTGAGTGGTTAGCAATTTTTGGGATTTGGCCCCATGTCCTGTTTTTATAATTTTTTAAAAGTTAAGGACTGTACTAATGTCTTGGTAATTTTGGTTTTTAAATTTTTTTTTAAACATCAAAAAATTAATATTGTCCGTTTAACAAAAAAATTAAAAAATCAAATCAAAATATAAAATTTTAAAATATTTTATTTAAATTCTCATCACTTTAAAAATATAATAATACTACTTATTCATAACTTATTTTTTATTACCACTAATTATATATAATTGTTAATATGAAATATATAAAATAGTAAAATTGTCTATTTCAAACAAAAAATAAAAAAATTAATTTTTTACTTAAATAACTAATTTTAAAAAAATTAACTTAAAAATTATATTATCAAACAATTTATTTTAAATATAATTTAATTTTTTAATTAAAAAAATTAATTTTTTAACTAATTGCCAATCTGACCCAAAATTTTTAAACCCAACAAATCCCATTCAAAATATCCATTCTCAATTTACCCCTCCTTTTTCATTTACAACTGCTAGTCTGCTAATAAAATAGTTCCAATAATATTGACTAACAAATTGAAAAGTATTCTCATTTAATAATATTGGCTACAATATTTACTAAGCTCCGATATCTAAAAAGTATGATTTTTAAGAGATTTAATTTTTTTTTTAATTAAAATATTTAGAATAATTTTATTTAGTAGTTTTTTTATTTTTTTATTTTTTATTAATTAACGTCTAAAATGTTTTTATTTTTTGTTTTTGAGTTGTAGTGTTTGGAATATTAGCACAATTTTTTTTATTTTTGTAAAAAGAGTTAACTTTTTTAATTAAGAGTATTATAATAATTTTATTTTAAAAAAAATTAGTGTATTTGAGATATATGTAAACTTTTTTTCTTAAAAAAAGGAGATCAAAAAGTTATAGCTTTTTTAGAGGCTTAAGTGATCCCAAACATGGCCTAAGTTTGCAAATTACCCCTCTTATTTGTACATAAGTTTCTCATTTACCAATAGAATTCTCATTTGAAAATATACTTTTGTCGTTTTAGTTTCAGTTATAAAGTTTTTTATTTCTTTAATCAAAGAACGTGATAATAACTAATCTAAAAAATTGAAAATCACATTTATGTACACAAACTCCGCGCGCGCGCACACACACATATATATATATATATATATATATATATGTATATATATATATATATATATTTTTCATTGTAATTAAAAAGAGGATAAAATAGTCTACAATAATAACTATATTTTAAATTAAGACTTAATAGAATAATCACCTTGTCATCAAAATTCTAAAGAAGTAGCAAAAAAAAAAAACACTCCAGACTAATTAACTCAAAAAATTTTACTACATTTTGAAGGGGTTAATGGACAACTTTGATTTTTTTGCTTTTTTTGTGTGATTAAAATATAAAAAAAAATTCATAAATTTAAAAGTGTATTTGCATGCACGATCATACAATTTACCATTTCTATCAAAGTACAATTCTTTCTTTTGGTCAAACCATTTTGTTGTAGTGTAAGGTGCAGATTTTTGATGTATAATACCCTGCAATTCGCAAAATGAGAAAAATATTATGTACCTCTATCATTTCGTAAGACTTTAATTTTCTTATTTAGTTGATTTTTAACTTCATTTTTGTAAATCTAAAACTTACAGAAAATTTCATCTTTTGATTTCATAAGAGAAACAAAAGTATACTTAGAAAAATCGTCTATAAAAATGATGAAGTATCTTTTTTCAGCACGAGTTAAATTTTCATTCAATTCACATACATTCGAATGCACCAATTTCAAAATTTCAAAATTTCAAAATTTCTTTTAATATCGGGAAATGATTTCTTTGTCATTTTAAACTTAATACAAATTTCACATTTATCACAAACAGAATCATAATAATTTATTAAATCATATTGACTCATATTTTTTTATTAATTTGAAATTTAAATGTGCTAATCTACTGTGCCATAAAAAAAAAGACTTAACAATATAAGTAGAAACTGTGTCATTCTCATTAATACTTAGTTTAAACATTTTGTTACAACCATAGCCTTTTTCAACAAATATCCCGTTCTTAATTAAAAATAACTTATTCGATTAAAAAACAACCCGAAAGCCTCTCTTACAAACGAGATCAACAGAAACTAGATTTTTTCTCATATCGGGAATATGAAAAATATTTAAAAGAGTCAGCGTCTTTCCAGATGTAATATTCAATTCTACACTTCCCTTTCTAGCAACCTTGGCACGATCATGATTTTCCATTTGCACCTCCTGGCCATCTATCTTTTCATATGTCTTCAACAGCGATATGTCCTTGCACACATGAATCGTGGCGTCAAAATCAAACCACCATCCAGAAGAGGTATCTGCCATATTGATTTCAGTCACCATTGTCACAAGAGGTTCTTCCACTACATTTGCAGATACTTTTTGCTCCTTGAAGTGACATTCTTTAGCATGATGACCCTTCTTGCCATAGTTGTAGCACTTGTCATTCTTTTTCTTATTGTTTCTCTTTCTTTTATTGTTGGGGCGATTAGTACCATTACCATTACCAGTTTCAACATTGTGAATCTTAGACTTAAACAAATTTTCTTCCCTCTTATCTCTAATTCATTGTTCCTCTTCAATACGAAGATGTTTCGAAATTTATTCAAAGGAGAAGTCTTCTCTGCCTTATGCAAAAGCTTTTTTCTATAATCTTTCCAAGATGGTGGCAATTTTGCTATAATCGCGCCAACTTGGAAAGGTTGAGGAAGTCTAATGTTCATAGCAGTGATATTGTTAACAATCGTTTGCAGATCATGAATCTGGTCTAATATCAACTTGCTATTGGTCATACAAAAATCAAAGTATTCAGCAATCATAAACTTGTTTGTACCTTACTCTTGGATTTTATACTTGAATTTCAGTGCATTTCAAATTTCTGTAGCAGTATTTGATTCTTTGTAAAAATCAAATAAGCGATCTAACAGTCCATTCAAAATGTAGCCACAACAAAGCAATGCATCCTCAGCGCGTTTAAGCCTTGCTTTTTTGAAGTTGTCAGTTCCAGATTCAGGAGGTTCTGGAATGGCTTCAAGGTTTGGGTCCAGAATATAATATAACTTCAGCATTGTCAGAAGAAAAATCATCTTATCCTTCCAGCGACTGAAATTGTTTCCATAAAACTGATCGAGTTTCACAAAGTCCTGGTTAATCATTTTCACGGTTGTTGTGTTTTTCGTTGCCTCCATTCTTCAGAAACAAATTATGTTCTAAAATTGTTGAAAAAATTATTGACAGAATACTTTGAGGCGTATCTAAAAATACTATCTTTAGAATGTAGTTTGTCCCCACTACTAAAATCTGATGTCGGGTTCTGACAAAATCGTTCTAAGATATAACGAAACCTTTTAATTAAAGAATAGCAACCAGCAAACGTTGATGCTCTTTCACAAAATCCTTTTTAACGGAGAAAAAAAATTTTTAATTGAGAGATTATATATGCTATTTTATAAAATGGGTTTGTGTTTTTAAAAAAGACAGAAATGTGTCTTTTTGAAAAAAAGATACCTTTTCAGAAAATCTTTTCAAAAATCTGTTATTTAAAAAATAATACCTTTGGGGGCAAAAGGCACTTTTTGAGAAATAACCGAAAATAATTATTTATTAAATTAATTCGTTTAATCAATTTAATATAAATCGTTGATCAGATGACTCAAAATAAAAAGATCAAACGGTCTTCAATAAACCGCATGATGCGTGCGAAGGCATGGAAAGGCGAGCGTGAAAATCTGCGCAGGGTGCGCGGTGCGCAATCGTGGGCTCACCCACACATGAGCCTACCTCACACTCTTATCATACACCACACCTTAGCCAATCAAATCATAACAAAATATTTCTATATATAAACTCAAAAGCTAGTTATTTCCCAACTAATGTGGGACAAAATTCACACCTTTTATACAATAAAAATGTGCTTAGGCTCAACAATCCCCCACTTTGATTGTATAAAAGCGAAAAATAAAAAGAAAAAAAAACTCTCAATTAAATGATAAAAATTATTATTATGAATACAAGAAAGTGTTTTATAACTTAAACTTCCAATTAGTACAAGTACATTAAAGTTCAAACAGAGTCCTTGGTGGTTTAAGTTTTAAACCAAGTACTCTTAATCGTAAAATCGGACATACTATACACATAATAATATACTTTTTACAAGGATTTCAAACAACTGCTTTAGCACTATTATGGCCATGTGTTAACTCCTAATTTCATGAACGATCCAAAGAGTAAAATCTAAACTCTTATAAGAAGCGGCATCACTGCTACGTTCATATAGGTGAAGTTTTGTCATGTCCCACTACTAGATATTTGGAACTCCATTAAGAATGTAATTCAACCCTCTTATGCGTAATAGACAATCACTGATTATTTTTAAAATTGAGATGAGCAAGGAAGCTGATTAATCAGTGTCATGGACCACTTATCAACAACTTGTTTTTACCCATTAAACCCACTAACTAGAGATTGTATTGTTTTGGATCGGGTTACCATTGTTGGTGATATTCAGAAATAATTTTAACCCCATCTCAATTGTCGTAGCTCTTACGACATCTCTAAATAATCCTTTGGCAAAAGGATCAGCCAAGTTTTACTCGACTTTACATACAAAATGGTAATTACTCCGTCTTGTATCAATTGTCTTACAAACTCATGTCTTAGACTAATCTATTTAAACTTGCCATTGTAAGTACTACTGCAGGCTATTGACAGAGTAGTCTCACTATCACAGTGAATAGATATTGGCGGCATTGGATTAGGCCACAATTTAATATCCAACAATAAATTTTTAATCCATTCAACCTCCTTACTGGTTGCTGCTAATTCTATGAATTTAGATTCCGTAGTCGAATGGGATATACAAGTTTGCTTCTTAGATGCCCATGAAATGGCACCCTCACCAAGGAGAAATACCTAACCCGAAGTTGATTTATTATCTCATTGACTAGTAATTCAACTAATATTAGTATATCCCTTAAGTACACCCGGAAAGGTATTATAGTATATTCCTAGTCCTTTGGTCTTCTTGAGATATCTAAAAACTCTTCCTATTGCTTTCCAGTTCTCCACTTAGATTATTTGTAAATCGACTCAATTTGCACACAGTAAAAGCAATATCTAGTCTAGTATAATGCATAAGGTACATTAAGGTACCTACAGCACTAGCATATTCAAGTTGTACAACTTCTCTACCAGAATTTTCAGATAATTTAACACTTGAGTCAAATGGCGAGTAAAATTATTTAAAGGTAAGATGCTTGAACTTTAGAAGCATCTTATCAGCATAATGCTCTTGACATAATGCATAACCCTCACTATGTTTTATCACTTTTATACCTAAGATAATAACAACTTCTCCAAGATCTTTCATCTTAAAATTTGAAGCCAGATACTTTTTAGTTTCAAGTATTTCAATTATGTTTGCAGCTATGATGAGCATGTTATCAACATATAAACATACAATTACACCATATTTTTTGGTGAACTTAGAGTAAATGCATTTATCAACATCATTGTGTCTAAAATCATGAGCTAAAATGCATAAATCAAATTTCTGGTGCCATTGTTTAGGTGCTTGCTTTAAATCATACAATGATTTTGTTAACTTACACACTTTTCTATCATTTCTAGGAAGGATAAATCCTTCAGGTTGATCTATATACACTTTTTCATCTATATCACCATTTCAAAATGCGATTTTAACATTTGTCTGATGAATATGTAGATGATAAATAGAAGCCAAATCCATAAGAATTTTTATAGAAGTAATTTTGGCCACCCATACAGCCAAAAATGTGTATGGTGCGCAGTGCGCAATCGTGAGCTCATCCACACACGAGCTTAGCCCCCACTCTTACCATACACCACACTTTAGTCAATAAGATCCTAACAAAATATTTATATATATAAACTCAAAAGCTAGTTACTTCCCAACTAATGTGGGACAAAATTCACACCTTTTATACAATAAAAATGAGTTTAGGATCAACATTTTTCTCCATAGAAATTCATAATCCATATACGTCATAATTTAACCCACACATAAAAAAAATTAATAAAGAACTGCTACCCGAAAAGACTTATTAAAAATAAAAATAAAAAAACTAAAAGCCGATCGCAGAACAAGAGAAATGGCCCAAACACGCCGTGAAAACTTTCTCTATTTGCGTCTGAAAAGTCATATAAGAAATAACTCTTGCTGAAAACAGCAAAACAAAAAAATTAAGATAATTTTTTGACTAAAATTTAAATAATTCCTAAAAATAAAGTAAAAAAAACAAAAATAAAACTACCCACAATGGACATCCGCTATAATAAAATTCACGTTACATTTATAGGCTATGCAAATATGAGTACATTTAGTTTCGGCTTAAAATCATGTTTAGTGTTTTAGTTTGAAGTTATTAAAAATTTAATAATCAAATCATTACTATTTTTTCTTCATATAGTGATTTATAGCCACTTTTTAATCAATTTTTTTTTTACTTGTTTATCTCAAAATATTTTTTTTAAAAATAAATTAACTTTAAAAAGCCTATATTTAGTTAATTTGTTGAAAAAAAACTGAATAAATCACAATATAGTGGATTTTTTTTTGGGGGTGGTGTTTGGTTTGAGGACGGTCCATCAAAGGTAAAATGATTTTTTCTTTTTGTGAAACACTGATTCGTTTTCTTTTTTTTGGCGTTTTCGGATGTGCGTTATGTGTTTTCATTGCAGCATGTTTTACTGTTTTTGATGCATGATCGGCCTTAGATATGCATGCGGGGTAGATTCCCGGGGTCGTGGGCGTTGTGACGGGATTCTAAAAAAAATTCAAAAAAAAGATATTTTGGAGGCCTATAAATATTTGGAGTTAGATATTTTCAAAAAGATATTTTTCAAAACTTCTCCAGTAAATTTCTAGTTTTCTCTCTGCCTTCTCTCTAAGTTCTTGGGGGCCCGGGGCTCGATTTTCAACGACCCAACAGTGGATCCTAACTTTTGGCGTGGTGGACTACCCAACCATCCGATCAGATTTTAATTCTGGCGAAGCTCGATTTTGCACGTGGTTCGAGGCGTTGAGTTTTGAACTCACTGAGGTAGGATTCTAAACCCTACTACTGTATAAGGGTGCTGTGGGTAAACGTGTGTGTTTTTAACGGTTAGATCTCTATAGATATGATTTTGCATCAAAGTTGATTTTTGGGTTAGAAATTGGGTTTTTTGTTGGTTCCGGTGGATGGTATCGTGTTTCGAGAGAGTTTTTTTTTGTGATTTTGAGGTTAGGCTTGGGCGTGTGGATGTCCGAGGGTGTTGTACGGAGGTTTTGAGGCTTTGATTCAAGGGTTTGGAGGTTGAACCCGTAGCTCGGAATCAGTTTCTGGGTGGGTTCAGTCGACTGAACTCATGGGTTCAGCCGACTGGATCATTGTTTTTGGGTTCGATCGACTGGACCGAGGGGTTCGATCGATTGGACTGGGTGTTTTGGCGTTTTGTGATTTTTCAGTAGGGTGTTCGGTCGACTGGAGGTGGGGTTCGATCGACTGAACTTCTGGGCTGTGTTTTAGTGGTTTTTGGTTGGTTTCTTGATTTTCGATTGGTGTCCTATGGTATTTATTTGATTAATTTATGGGAATTACTTGATTTAAATACCTGTGAATTTCTTTTGGGGTGTGGTTGGTTGTGTGATGGTTTCAGGGGTCATGTCGTGGCATCGGGTGTGCGTTTGAGTGTTGCCCTCGTGGGTGATGTGCATGGTAGATGCGACTTGTTGATGTACGGCTAGGTGCATGGTTTGATGTTGGGTTTGTGTTGGCGCGGGTGAGCGTCGTGGGCCTGTGATGGTTGTGTTTGGTGTGTTTGGGCCAGTGGTGGTCATATGGGTTGTTCCCGTGGGTGGATGTCGATTTTGAAAAGTAGCGTCGTGATGTGATTTTATATGGTTATGTGCATATTTATACCTGTTTATTTATGTACGAAATATGTAAGTGAATTACATGAAATGATCTCGCTATGTGTAACGTGATTTATGCTTTAAAAATCTAGAGTTTTAGAGGTATGTGACGTGGTTTGGGAAACGTCGTGTTGATACATGGTTATATGCTTTAATTCCTGAATTAGGTTTGTATATGTGTATGAAATAAATTAGATGAATTTGTGTTCCAGTAGATGTAAATCCTGGTTGATGATGCACGTATGCATGTGTGGGTGAACGAGGTAGGCTGTGAAAGCCGGTGAACGAGGTAGGCTACGAAAGCCAGTGTATTTGGGACTGCGGTCCTTCGGTGAAAGTTCGAGAAGATGTATTAGTTGGGACTACGATTTTACGGTGAAAGTCCGGGAAGATATGTGTTGCATAGGTTGCGTGCGTGGTGTGCGATATCTGATGGATTGAAACGAGATCCTGATGAGGGACGGGTGTGTGTGTGTATGTGTGCGATATCTGAAGGCTAAAATGAGATCCTGAAGAGGCACGTGTTCATGGATTGCTTGTATTGCATTTTGTGACGGATAGACCAATTTTCTTAAAACTGTATTATCGGCCTACGTGAGTCGAAATACTATATTAACGGCCTACGAGAGTCGTAATACTCGAATCATTTTCAGGGCTCTGATGAGTCAAAAAATGATTTTTATCATCGCTTTCCCATTGCATGTGAAAATGGTTTTCTGGTTCTGATGAATCGTGATTTAAAATGATTTTCAAATTGTTTTACTAGCTTGAAAGATAGTCGGAAACTGCACTTCGTTTATCGAGTATGTTTAGCTTATACTGCATCTGTTGTTTAGAATCTGCTGAGTTTTGGCTCACGGTATGGTACTTTCTTTTCTTTAGGTACCGGTCATAGAGGTTGATCAGAGGGTGCTGGAGGAGATGGAAGAGCTGCAGTATTCTCTTTTTGTTCTTTTGTTACATGTATGTTATAAAATATTTTACGGGCATTGGAGCGTGTAATGTTGTCGTTTTACGTTTATATACAATGCATGTATGGTTTAAATTGAGAGTATATTCTCGGGTTGGATATCTTGTGTGGTTGTTTATGGGTAGTTCACATGGCCCGAAGTTTGGGGCGTGATAACTTGGTATCAGAGCTCTGGGTTCGAATACCTATGAGCCGTGAAAAAAGGTTGTATCACCGTGTGAGGTTGATTACGTGTGCTTGACTGCATATGTTTAGATGTATGATAACATGAACGTGATAGCATGCGAGTCATACGTGGACAATGTGTATATGTGAGCATGGGGGTTGAATCTTAGGAGTGATAGTCTTGCCCTTGGGCGTTTGGATTAAAAAACTTGGGAGCCAAGTTAGAAACATGTTTAGCTGATGTGATTTCTAGCATGGGTCTGAGTAGGTTATTCAGATTGACGAGTCATTCTTGTGGCTTCTTCTCGGTATATATGGAGTTGTTTAGCATGAACCTATGTGGCTACGTGATAGCATGCTAAGTGTTTAGCGTTTATGTTCATGCGATGTTTTGCGTCTTATATATTGTTTTGCTTTCATATAGACGTGATGTCGGTGAGGAGAGGGCGAGACCGTGGTCGAGGCCGTGGCCGTGCTGGCCGAGAGGATATTCCTATCCCTAATGTTGGGCATGTTAATGTTCCTCAGGGACCGATGGACGCGACAGAGTTGTTGCGTGTGCTGGTTGGTTCTATCCAGCAGCTGGTTGCTAGGGCTGAGGATGTTAGGGAGAGGGTACCTGAGGCGAGGGCTACAGTTGCGATGTGGGAGTTCAGACGCATGGATCCACCTACCTTTGCAGGAGATCCTGATCCTCTTCTGGCGACAGAGTGGTTGGAGTTGACGACTCGAATCCTGGACACATTGCAGATTGTGGAGGATGAGTTGCAAGTTTCTTTTGCTACCTTCCAGCTTAGAGGTGATGCTCAACAGTGGTGGAGGTATGCCAGGACTACAGTGGAGGCCACATGGGTAGCTTTTACACCAGTCTTGCTGGAGAGATATTTCCCAGCTTCGAGGAGGGACTTATGCAAGGTGGAGTTCTATTATCTTACCCAAGGGACCATGGACATCATGCAATATGAGGCCAGGTTTACGAGTTTGTCTCGGTTTGCACCGGTGGTAGAGTGCACAAATGATTTTCTTTCGATGAGGTTTGGGAGGGGCTTGAGGCCGGCGATCAAGGAGTGAGTGGCTGTGATGGGATATCATGTGTTCAGACAGCTGGTGGAGGCGACAGCGAGAGTTGAGAATGCTTTGGCTGAGACTCGCGCTTCGAGGGAGGCTATGACATCACAGGGCGATACGGAGGCACAGACAACTGGGCTTGCTAGCAAGAGGCAGAGGTCCTCTGGTCCCAGTTTCTATCCATATTGATCACAGCAGTTTTCAGCACCATCACCATCTGTGGCTTCGTCTGGGAGATCAGAGCAGCAGAAGTTGACCTGTTTTCGATGCAGACAGCCGGGGCATCGTGTGGCAGATTGTTTACGGCCGAGACCATCCTAGAGTTTGGCTCCAGTGCACCCGTAGGGGAGGGACCCATCAGTTTTCTACGAGTGTGGACAGTCTGGATATATTCGTAGGAATTGTCCCCAGAGAGGCAGTGCCCCGAGCAGGGAGGACACACCAGTGGGTTCATATGAGCAGGGTCGATTGCATCCTTCCGCAGTACAGACTTCCCGATTGGCAGGTGGGAGCACATCAGTTCAGTCAGTGTGGCAACCGACAGCGCCGGGTTGTGGTGGACAGGACAGGTTGGGGTTGCCCCGAGTGCATTCTCTTGCAGCTCGTGGTTCATTTAGGGCACCAGTCATGCTAGAGGATGTTGATATGCCTTCAACGAGCCGAGGTACTTTCTGAGTATGTAGGTTACGGGTCAAATTCTTCATTGCATCTATTTGGGGTTGGCTATGGATCCCGTGGATGGTGTGCTGTGTTGAGGCAGTGGTTGGTGAGATTATGAGGTTAGGAGTGTTGTAGATCCCGAGTCCTTGAGATAGTCGGCCATTGTCTAGGATGCCTGACCTTGTTTGACTATATCCTAGGAATGACTTGACTGACCATCTCGTGTGCCTGTGTCTGTTGCGATCGACGGTTTGTTGTTTTGGCCATGAGTTGAATTTTGGGGACGAAATTTCTTTAAGGGGGGTAGAGTTGTGAGACCCTGACCCATTTTCTTTTTTTGGCATTTTTGGACGCGCGTTATGTGTTTTTGTTTCAGCATATTTTACTGCTTTTGATGCATAATCGGACTTAGATATGCATGCGGGGTAGGTTCCTGGGACCGTAGGCCGTTATGAAGTGATCCTTAAAAAAAATTTTAAAAAAAAAATATTTTGGAGGCCTATAAATATCTGGAGTTAGATATTTTCAAAAAGATATTTTTTAAAACTTTCCCAGTAAGTTTTCAATTTTCTCTCTGCCTTTTCACTAAGTTCTTGGGGGTCCAGAGCTCGATTTTCAACGATCCAACAGCGAATTCTTGCTTTTGGCGTCGTGGACTACGCAACCATCCGATCAGATTTCAATTTCGGCGAAGCTCAATTTTGCACATGGTTCGAGACGTCGAGTTTTGAACTCACCGAGGTATGATTCTAAACCCTACTACTGTATAAGGGTGCTGGGGGTAAATGTGTGTGTTTTTAACGGTTAGATCTCTATAGATCTGATTTTGCATCAAAGTTGGTTTTTGGGTTAAAAATTGGGTTTTTTGTTGGTTCTGATGGATGGTATCGTGTTTTGAGAGTTTCTTTTGTGGTTTTAAGGTTAGGCTTGGGCGTGTGGATGTCGAGGGTGTTGTACGGAGGTTTTGAGGGTTCGATTCAAGGGTTTGGAGGTTGAACCCGTAGCTCGGAATCAGTTTCTGGGTGGCTTTAGTCGACTGAACTCATGGGTTCAGTCAACTGGATCATTATTTTTGGGTTCGGTTGACTAGACCGAGGGGTTCGATCGACTGGACCGAGGGGTTTGGTCGACTGGACTGGGTGTTTTGGCGTTTTGTGGTTTTTTAGTAGGGTGTTCGGTCGATTGGATGTGGGGTTCAGTCGACTGAACTTTTGGGCTGTGTTGTGGTGGTTTTGGATTGGTTCCTTGGTTTTCAATTGGTGTCCTATGGTATTCAATTGATTAATTTATAGAAATTACTTGATTTAAATACTTGTAGATTCCTTTTGGGGGCCGATTGGTTGTGTGATGGTTTCGGGGGTCGTGTCGTAGTCTCGGGTATGCGTTTGAGTGTTGTCCTCGTGGGTGATGTGCATGGTAGATGCGGCTTGTTGATGCACGGTTAGGTGCGTGGTTTGATGTTGGGTTTGTGTTAGCGTGGGTGAGCATCGTGGGCCTGTGATGGTCGTGTTGGGTGTGTTTGGGCCAGTGGTGGTCGTGTGGGTTGTCCCCGTGGGTGGATGTCAGTTTTGACGGATGGCGTCGTGAAGTGATTTTATATGGTTATGTGCATATTTATAACTGTTTATTTATGTACGGAATATGTAAGTGAATTACATGAAATGATCTCGCTATGTGTAATGTGGCTTATGCTTTAAAAATCTAGAGTTTTATAGGCATGTGACGTGGTTTGGGGAACGTCATGTTGATACATGGTTATATGCTTTAATTCCTGAATTAGGTTTGCATATTTCTATGAAATGGATTAGTTGAATCTGTGTTCCAGTAGATGCAAATCCTGGTTGATGATGCACGTGTGCGTGTGTGGGTGAACGAGGTAAGCTGTGAAAGCCGGTGAACGAGGTAGGCTGCAAAAGCCGGTGTATTTGGGACTGCGATCCTTTGGTGAAAGTTCGAGAAGATGCATTAGTTGGAGCTGTTATTTTACGGTGAAAGTCCGTGAAGATATGTATTGCATGGGTTCCGTGCGTGGTGTGCGATATTTGACGGATTGAAACGAGATCCTGATGAGGCACGGGTGTGTGTGTGTGTGTGTGTGTGTGTGTGTGTGTGTGTGTGTGTGCGCGCGCGGGATGTCTGAAGGCTGAAAGAAGGTCTTGAAGAGGCACGTGTTCATGGATTAAATGTATTGCATTTTGGGACGGATAGACTAATTTTCTTAAAACTGTATTATCGGCCTACGGGAGTCGAAATACCGTATTAACGGCCTGCGGGAGTTGTAATACTCGAATTGTTTTCAGGACTCTGATGAGTCGAAAAATAGTTTTTATCATCACTTTCCCATTGCATGTGAAAATTATTTTCTGGCTCTGGTGAGTCGTGATCTAAAACGGTATTCAAATTGTTTTGCTGGCTTGAAAAATAGTCGAAAACTGCATTTCGTTTATCGAGCATGTTTAGCTTATACTGCATCTGTTGTTTATAATTGCTGAGTTTTGGCTCACAGTGTGGGACTTGCTTTTCTTCAGGTACCGGTCACGAAGGTTGATCAAGGGGTGCTGGAGGATATGGAAGAGCTGTAGTCTTCCCTTTTTGTTTTTTTGTTACATGTATGTTATAAAATGTTTTACGGGCGTTGGAGTCGTGTAATGTTGCCGTTTGACGTTTATATACAATGTATGTATAGTTTAAATTGAGAGTGTATTCTCGGGTTGGGTATCTTGTGTGATTATTTATGGGTGTTTCACGTGACCCGGAGTTTGGGGCTTGACACTTTTTTAAGCGATTTCTTGCCTTCAACCCTTTATGACCTTGTTTGGCAGGCAAGGGGTTTCTATCCTGCTACCCCCAAAGCACAGTATGTCCCTATTGCGCCTGAAACGACATTGTTTTGCCTTAAAATGTCTTTGTTAATTTTTGCAATTAAATTACGTCATTTTGACAACTTTATTCCCTCCAAAAATAAAACTTAAAATTAAAAATATTTTTAAAGTTTAGAAAGTTCGTCCTCTGCCCTAACTGTACCTCCTCCTCTTTATTTTGCTCACCGTCGTTCTCAATGCCATTTGTTGCCGCCTTTAACGTTGCCCTATCGCTGTCGCCTTCAACGCCGCCCCACCGCTGTCGCCTTCAACGACAGCCTTCACAGCATTCGATAGAAACGACACTGCCACCACATCCGACGAAAACGAAGCCGACGACGACGACATTTCCGACGAAAACGTCGTCGCCACTGATGCCGCTTCAAATCCTTCAACGGCTAGTTTGTCTCCCAAAAACTAGTCTTTGGATTTTGGACATGTTTTATTCTTATATTAAGAAATATATTATTGTGGTGTGCTCTTTTTATTAAAGAAATTAAAAAGTTTTTTTATTTAAAAAATAGTGAAGTTTAAAAAGTTGAGATTCTATTATTTGAACTTGTGTAACTTTTTTAATTAAAAAGTAAATTATTGTTGTGTACTTGTTTTTTAAATCACTGTAAAAAAATGTATTATTGTTGCGGGAACTATGTTTGTTTTTTACATGTAAAAAATGTATTATTGTTGTGGGGACTATTTTTATTTTTCACCTATGAAATCTTTCACTTGTCTTTTATTATTACATGTTATATGCTGTATTAATTGTTATATTATTTATGAATTTTTATGATTTTTTTTATTAGTAGCGGAATGGAGAATAGTAAACTTGAGGGGTGTAGTGAAAATTTTAGGAGTTGTTTAAAAATTACAAATCAAGTCTTGGAATGGAATAATATCTCTTATTTTATTCAAACTCTCACTACTACTTTAAAATACAATAATATTTTTTAATCATAATTTATTTATTACAATTACCAACTATATATAATTATTAATATTAAATATATAAAAATGTAAAATTGTCCACTTTGAATAAAAAGTAAAAAAGTTAATTTTTTACCTAAATAATCAATTTAAAAAATCTACTTTAAAAGTTAAGTTACTAAACAATCTAATTTGAACCAAATTTAATTTTTTCTTTGAAAACATAAAAAATAAAAAATATTAACTTTTAAATTAGTTGTCAATCAGGATATTTTTAGTACAATTAGCTTGTAATGTAAAAAAAAGGACAATTCGTACAATTGGTGTATTTGGTTTATTTTTATTTTTTGATTTTTTTTTGTCTTCTGATAAAAAAAATATTTTTTTTAATTGATCTTGCTGAGAGGTTATTAATCCAAAAGATAAAAAACGAGCCTTTTGTGGGGGAGTCCCATATTTAAAAATTATTAAAAAAATAATTTCATGCCTCTTTTAAAACTAGGTCCTATTACATTTTTACCCAATATACCCCTAAATCTATTAGAATTTTTAGCATTAATTATTTAGCTCTCAAGTCTCAACAATGTTTGGTTGTTGTTCAAGAAAATAAAAATAATTATTGCTTCATTATAAACAGAAATAATTGTAATCCTTGTGAAATTCCATAATTTTAAATTGAAAAACATTAAGTTCTAAAACTAAAAAATTTAAAATTGAGAACTTTCATAGTCTTGAAAATGAGAAAATAGTTTTGAAATTGAGAAAAATAAAGAAAATCAAAAATTGTATTTTTTACATTTTTAAACTGAAAAAAATCTCTATTTTAAAAATATTAATTTTATTAGAAATAAATCTATATATTGAAAGTAATAGAATCTTAAAACTTACAAGTAAAATTTTTAAAAAATAAGACTCTATCCATAAATAGTGGCAAATTTGTCATAATTAATTTTTAGATTTATAAAAGGTATTTCATCTTTAAAAATCTTATTAATGAGAGCAATACTTATACAAATCTTTCAAATATAACAAATAATTATGTTTTGGTTAGAATTTTTAACTTTTGTGGTTCCTCTTGATTTGAAGATTAATAAATAATAAAAAAAAAATTACTAAAAAATATAATAAACAACATAAAATTATAAGTCATTACTCCGAACCAAACGCTAACAAGAAAAATTGAAAAATATGTATTTATTGATTTGTTTTGTCCATCCAAACAACCCATATCATCCTTTTCCTACTAAAATAATTATAAAAAATTAAACAAAATTGAATATATTTTTGTATTTGGTATGCTAAATATAACAAATTGAAATCAGATAAACACAAGACGGCGGCAAGATTTTAATTTGAGGGGTGAATTATTTTTATAAGTTTTCATGGAGTGAAAATTAAATTTTCAAAAAAAAAATTTAAGAAAACAAACTTAAATAATTTTATAATATTTTATACTAATATTACTATAATTATGAGTTTTTAAAAAAAATTTAGGGAGGGGGGCGATGACCCTATTTACCCCTTAAATTTTTTTATCTATGAATATACACATTAAAATTATAATACTAAATACATTTTAAAATTTATTAATTTTCAAGCTCGGTTCAAACTCTAGTAGATATTTTTTATTGTAATAAAAAACAAATTTATTGGACCTCAGCTCACCATTTACTCTATTGAGTTTTATTTGAAACAGATTTCAATGATAAACAAGTGGAACTTAAATATATTTTCAGTTTTATTCAAACTTAGAGGCTGATTGGCAAATAAATATATTTGATAAGTTAATTTATCAAATAATTTGATTTCAACATAATTTAATTTTATAACTAAAAAATAGAAAAAATAAAAATAAAAATTTACTTTTATGCTGGTTGTCAGTGAGACCATCAACTCAACTTGTGCTCAATCTTAATTAGTAAGCCAAGTTTTAAAAAAAAAAAAAAAAACTTAGTTTTTAAGATGTTTAGGGTTTTTAGAAAAAAAAAAGAATAAAAAATTGAACTGTTTGGAATAATTTTTTATTGTAGTTTTTTTGTTTTTCTATTTTTTATTAAAATATTTAATATACTCTTATATTTTGTTTTTAAGTTGTAGTGTCTGAGATATTGACACGATCTTTTTTCTATTTTTGCTAGGATTGTTAATTTTTTTAATTTAGGGTATTATAGTAATTTTAGTTCAAAAAGGTTAAGGTGTTTAAGATGTTTATAATTTTTTTTTTCTTGGATTAAGAGATAAAAAAGTTAGTTAATTTTTTGAAAAACCAAACAAAATGACTTAAAAACTGATTTTTTTGTTGTAAAAAGTCAACTTTTTTAGAAAACCAAACAGGGCTTAGTTAAGATATCTTTAAAAAAAAATTGACCGTTAAGTACATATTTCGATCCAAAACCTTGTTTGACACAATAAAATTCTCCCATTGGGTGGGCATGCTTATTAGAGCAGCTTGCTGGTTCAAACATCAAATAACCTGTTTTGTGTAACTTATTCAAACTTAATAAAATAATAATAACTTGTGAGTGATAATCGAAATCATTATACTTCTTATTTTTGGTACTTTTACCCTTTATTTTAGATTTTCTGATTTTACAAAACAGAATTAGAATAATTATTTATTTACTTATTTTATTTAGTTTAATTTTATTTTTAGTAAAAAAAAATTATTATTTAGCTGAACTAATATACATTTTAACTCTTCTTATCAAAACGAATTAAAAAAATAACTATTTTGATCAAAATAAAATAAAAAATAAAAAAAAAACAAAATAAGTCGATAAATAAAATTTAATGTTGTTCTTTCCATTTCTAGTGAACTTTTTTTTTAATTAAACTTTTTATTTTTTTGGTGCATCTAAGTCTCTACTATACCAAAAAGTAACAAATTTTAGCCAAAAAAATAAAAAAAATTAGAAAAGATAAAAATAAATAATATCTCTCCAATTTTAGCCCAAACAGGACGGTCATTTGGTTTATTTTGTTTTTTTAAGATTTGTTTTTATTTTTAAATTAAAATTTTTACTTTTTTAAATCGTTCATAAAAATAAAAAATTTAATTAAAAGATGAAAAAGTTTATTTAAAACAACTATAAGTAAAAATAATATGATTTATTAGCTTTTTTTTTTTGTCTTTTTTAACTTTTTTTTAATCTTTTAGTTAAATTTTATTTTCTGTCTCTAGAATTACGAAAATTAAATTTTTTGATTAAATGATAAAAAGTGCTTTAAATACAAAAATAAAATAAATAAAATTAACTAATAAACTATTAAGCTCGGATTGAAACCTAGATTTTTGTAAAACCTTGTAGAACGACACGAAAAAAGAGAAGAAAAAATGAAATGAAATAGGAGTTAACCTTTTTTAAAATCTTTTCTTAATTATTTATGTAAAAAAAATCTACTTATTTTTTTATTTAGTTTATTTATAAAATCCAAACACCGGTTCGCATTCAGGCTCCTCCCACCTTCCGATGTGGAAGAAAACTTGATTTGACTTTGACCCCTCGCATAACTACTACTGCGGATTCATAGAACGATACAGTATGTCGCCACGTACTGTATCTTTTTACGTCCCTACAAATTGAATAATATTGAAAAATGTCACTCCTTTTCAACGGTTATTTATTTATTTGTATACAATGTTTGGTAGATCACACGGTTGTGATTTTGTTTTGTATTTTTATTTTTATTTGAGAGGTGGGTGGGTCATCGGTGGGCGTGGTGTGGCGTGCAGGTAAGTAGAACTGTGCCCGACCCGTGCTGCTCGGTGGCCGGTGCTTCGCTCATGAAAAGCTAACGCTATGTTTGAACTATTTAAAAAGTTAATTTTTAAATTATACTGTTTAATTATTTTTTAAAAATATTTGTTTTTTAAATTTCTTTCAAGAAAAAATTTCTATACACATTGTAAATTTAATATCTTTTTATTTGAATAAAATAATAATAATATCTTTAATTAAAAAATTAATTTTACTTTCAACTATAAAAAAAATTATGTCAATATTTCAAGCAGTAAAACCTAGAAGCAAAAAATAAAATTTTTTTTTGGTAAAGGTCCAAATATCAGTTGATATTTAAGGATTGGTCTTATCTAATTTTTTTTTAATAAAATTGGTCCCATAACATTAATGTTTACCAAAAATATTCTCAAATTATATTTTTAGAAAATTATATTGACCAAATTCATTCTTAAAGAGGAATTAAAAATCTCTTCTAAAATCTCGCACCGTAATCACCACAATCCTAATTTCGTCGTCGTCGTCGTCAATCGAGACATTGTCATCATCGCCGTCAAGGCGCTACTATCATTGTCGCAGCACAAATACAACTGATAGATGTATTAATTAATAGTTTATCTTGTATATTTTTCTAATCCTACATCACAAACACAACTGATAGATGTATTAGTTGATAATCTACCTTGTATTTTTCTAAACACTACAGCCACAAATACATATGATAAATGTATCAATTGATAATCTGTCTTGTATTTTTTCCTAATCTTGCAGTACAAACACAACTTATATATGTATCAGTTGGAAGTTTATAATGGAGGACAAAGGCAAGGGAGAACGACCTCCGTAAACTGTTCGCACGCGAAGTGACAAGGATAAAGTCGGCGAATGTTTGGGCCAATGTTTTTATACTCGGACCGGACCAACTGCTTCAACCGGTTGAATCGGTGACCGGGCTAGCCAACAATCCAATCAAACCCATTTAACTCGCTAGGAGTGAAAACCAATAATTTTAGAGCAAATCGGCCAAAATCGCAGGTGAACCGGTGACTCGAGCGAACTTTTGTCGACTCATGAAAATCGGCTGGGTCTGTTTAACTTTTAAAAAATATTATTTTTTAATTTCTTTTATTTTTCAAAGTG
>JAOTRH010000020.1:3677451-3688556 GCA_034768845.1 Heliamphora exappendiculata | reverse complement strand
CTATAATCTATAGTCATGTACAAGTATTTATCATCACTAATCAATGCCATGACCTTACCATAAAATTTAATTAGTAAGAACATCAAATTCCACACCAACATTAATCAGCACTAAAACCATTGGTGACAAAAGTTCAATGACTTCATCTTGGGTGTGCCTCAACTTCAAGATCAGTACAAGTGAAGCACAAATCAGCCAAGAACTTAAGCTATGCTTGATTGATTGAATTAATAATGAAAGAATATATAATTCAACTTGATAAGTAGTGCTATTAAACTAGTAACGAACAAATTATTAATATCATATTCTCTTAAGCATTATATATATCAAATTTTGTATAATTAGTTATCTAATAGATGCACAATCCTCTCATTACTTATTGAATTGAAATAAGAAAAATATAATCTCATGAAATATATAATCTAATCTCATGTCTAATCCGGCCAAACTAACATGCTCTTAAGAATAATAATATAAATACAGTGAGTTTACAAGCTCAATCATAATGTAATCCAACCGAACATCTCTAGTGTTGATATCTCTACAATTTGGCTTGTTTGGTAAGCAACTGTACAAGTAATTCTCGTTCACAAATCACAATAGGCCATACATTTCTAATGGTGTTCTCCTTGTATCTAGGTCAAGTTCATGTGAGCTTCAACAGCTATAGGTTTCTTGAGATTTTACTAAAATTGTTAGAAAAAAATACGAAGACAAACAAAGGCTTTGAGGTCCGAAGATCACAGTCTTTATTGAAAATTTACCCCCACTCAGAAATTGAGTTTGCTATACGGATTTTTAATAAAATAACCACAATGATACAACAAAGCCTAAAAATCCACATATAACAATTCTGAAGATTTTCCTAGAATTCTCGCGAAATCGTAAACTAAAAAGAATTTTCAGAAATTAAAGAAGATAATCTGATCCAGAACTTGACAATTTAAAGATACTAAAAAGACACCATTGAACCAACACAATTGTTAATTTGTGTGTGTTCATTTAAATTTTGGTTAGTTATTAACTGACAGAAATAAAAAATAATCTCAGCGTACCATAATAAAATACACCATCGCGTGATCGCATTTCGCATCACGTGGCCAAGTGCAAAGTGCATCACTAAAGCGCCACTAGTGCCCTACAGCCCACGCCACACGCACGCACGTGTTCATTCCAGTTCCACGCATTGAAACACATGAAATCAAAACCCTTCTTTTGTTCTCATATTAAGACAATATCATTTTACAACTTCTTATTAATATACTAGAGATAAAATTTCTCTATTTTCGATGTGAGACAAATAAATTGCTAAATATAATAACCTACTATATATATATATATAACAAGAGCCAGACAAAGAGAGAATATTTATATTTCTTTTTTGGGAGAAACAAGCTTTCCCGCTCCAGTCAAAAGTGAAATAAATAGCACACTCTCTTTACATACTCTCTCTTTTTTCTTTTTGAGAGTTGGGCTGCAATATTTCACATTATTTTCACTTGCCATGAGCATTTAGATTGAACACATGTCAATCCTTACAACCACCCAAGTCAATTGCCAACCACCATACTCAATTCAATTGAGAGTGAATCTATTCATTCTCTCCCTCCACCCCACATTAGAGTAGAGAACACCTTTAACTTTACCACATTGAGTCCATTTCGACCATATCTCTTCAAAGTTTGAGTCTGCCTCTCGAAACCAAATTTGTTAGTATATCAGCGGAATTCTCGTCCGTATTAATATTCACCAGACTCATAACCTATCATTTCACATATTCAATGTTAGTGAACATCGATATGCTCGTCACAATATACCACATACTCTCTTTACTTCAGACCCAATTCTTAGAGAAACCGTTTTATCCACAACATTTCTTTTATCTACCTCAGCTGTTAGTGAACATCGATATGCTTGTCACAATATACCACGTACTCTGTTTACTTCAGCCCCAATTCTTAGAGAAACCGTTTTATCCACAACATTTCTTTATCTACCTCAGCACCAACATTGTACTCTGCCTCTAAATGGAAAACGCAATACTCTACAACACACTTTGTAGTTTGAATTGCCATGATTCAGCTCTCCCTGTAAAAGTATAGAAATCTAAATTTTGATTTTCTAGCATCAAGTTCACCCGCCATGTCAACATCTAGAAACCTTTCTAATACTGGTTCAGCTTTCCCAAAACTCAAGTGCAACTTGGAGGCACCCTTCAAATATTTAAGAATTCACTTAATATTTCCAATACTCCTTTCCAAAATCAAAAAGAAAACTGCTCACGATAGCAACTGCATGAGAAATATCCGGAAAACTACAAACATAGCATACATCATACATTCATACTTTCTATTGCAGAGAAGTAGCGAACTGCTTCCATCTCCTCTTTCTTACTTGGAAGAGTGACACAAACTCTTACTCAACATGAACTGACTAGCCAGTGGGCAGTGACTGTCTTGGCATCTTTCATGAAAGACCTTTCAAGCGCCCGTTCAGCATATTTCTCTTGTAACAATTAGAACTTTTTAGAGTTTCTATTATGAAGGATATTCATACCAAAAATCTGTTGGGTTGGGTCTAAGTTCTCTCTATCCAAGGACTTACTCCTTTAGGTTGCCATCCATTATAGAATCATGTTCAACAATTAGTACATCATCGACACAGAGTAAAAGCAGAATGAAGTTGCCATCATGAAATCACTTGATGTATGTGCACTGATCTGCAGCAGTTCTCTTGTGCCTGTGACCAACAATAAATGAGTCAGACTTCTTAGACTTGTTTCAGGCCAATATAGACTCTTCTTTAACTTGCAAGCCAAGTATTATTTCCCTTAAATTTCAAACGTTTTTGATCATTATATATAGATCTCCTCCTCCAAATTATCATGGAGAAAAGCACTCTTAACATCCAACTATTCAAGATAAAGATCCAAGCTAGCGGTAAACCGAAACCATTCAGATGGAAATTATCTTCACAATTGGGGGAAAAGATCTTATTGAAGTTGATACCTTTAACAATCAAACAAGCCTTGTACTTGACTAGCTTTCCACTATCACCGTTTTTTTAAAAAAAAAATTTATCTTGAACACCCATTTGTTCTTTAAGGCTTTTTCTACCCTTAGTAAGCTCTGCCAGCTCATAAGTACGATTCTCATTAAGCAATTCATCTTATCTTGCATTAATTGCATCTAGTAGCATTTGTATTTGTAAGTGTGTGCCTTCTAAAAACTTACAAGCTATCACTCATCAGTAACTAAGAAATATTCCAAAGCAAGATATATCTTGCAGAACCTATATTCTTTTGCCAATCTCATTGACTGAGGTTCTACGATTTCTGGTGAATAGGGTTGCTCCTTTTGCTCAACGCCCTCTGCATCTAATTGATAGGCCCACCACAATTGAATTTGGTAGACATCGTGGTTGGCAATCGAATTAGATAGATATAAGATTGACATATATTTACCTCAAAATTATCAGCAAGTGTGAACCCATGTAAAATACCTACCACCACAACTCTCAATTCCGGCAGTTGCAAACCTCATTACAATTCTCTATTTTGATACTTGTTAACACGGATTGCTTATCTCTATTTATAGTATTAATTCCCTAAAACCTCAACTATAATGATAAAGTTATAAATTACAGCGTTTTGAGAGCGATATATTCGTCTTCAGTGTTTCTCAAGTTTTGGACAAAACCTTGGAAGTGTTAGTGTACGCCCAATTTGTATTGGAGTGTGAGAATACCCACTATTAAGTAGGGAGAGTTTGTATACCCACTGATAAGTGAAAAGATTTTCTGTTAAATTTTATTGCCAAGAATTTCTTTTTTTTGCCCACGATTTTTCCCTTATTCATTTGTAGAGTTTTCCACATAAACATTTGTATGTCTCGTGATAGATTATTTCTCTCTTTTGTTAGATTTATTTTATTTTTGTGTGTTTTTTTAATTCAGATCTGCCAGTAGTGAAAATCCCAATCTTTTCAACAAGTGATGTCAAATTTTGGTTCTTTGCAAAGGTCGTGTGTGAATACAAATAGAGAATACTTCATCAAACACCTCGATCAAGCTAATAGTTTCAAATCATGCTATTTAGAAGGCAAAAATTGAGAACATATTGTACTACAAGAATATAATAATTCTATGAAGAAAGGCGATGCCAAACTTCAAGACAAGACATACAAAGAATCAGACAAGATGAACGGGAAAACTATATCTACATCAAACAATGTATCAACTTGATAGCTGGGAGACAGTTATTTCACTTAGTAAGTTTACTCCCAATAACAAGTTGATTACGAATTTGGACAAGAATGCCTTATTTAGTGAAGACATGAGAAGTAAAGACGAGATAATTGTTTATTACATAAGTACCACAAAATTTTCTTTCATTCATCTAGTAAAAGAAGATCAGATTTGTTAAGTTTGGTTCACTTTGATGTGTGTGGTCCAAAAAAAAAAAGAATTATTAAGTGACAACACACGCACATATATATAATGCTTCACAAAAGGTATGTATTTTCTAAAACATAAAAGATTAGGTGCTACAATGTTAAAAGATAAAGAGACCAAAAAGCTACTGAAAAGTCCTCATACAAATAATTATAGAGAGTTCACTTCTATGGGTTTGACATGTACAATACTTATTGTGGTATCCAGCATGAGAATATCATATTGACAACCCAAAACATAATCGTGTGGTTGAGAGAAAGAACCGTACAATTATAATAAGAGTCAGATGCATGTCTAAATGGCTAAGATGCCTAATCCATTCTGGAGTGAATTTGTTTGTACAATCTATCACTTAATCAATAGATCACCATCAACTACGTTGAATTTTGAGATCCCTGAGAGCATGTGTTTCGCTAAGGATATATCTTACTTTCATTTGAAATTGTTTGGGTGCAAGGCATTTGCACATGTATCAAATGAACAAAAATCAAAACTCGATGGCAAATACACTCCATCAATTTTATGGGTGGGAGATGAATATCTTGCATACAGATGGTGTGATTAAGAAAAAAAATACAATAATAATTCAAAACAAAGATATAGCGTTTCATGAAAATCATGTCATAACCCACTTTGCAAAGAAGCCAATTTTTTCAGACATTTTTCTGTCTCTCTTCGAGCTTTCCCTGATTAATAAATGAAAAAACACAACAAGGCTTGGTTTTAAGTACTTCATTGAGTTTTGGGGCTCTACCTTACCAAAAATCTGCTAAAAGTTAGTAGTTAATTTTGTAAGTAGCAGATGGACTGCAAAAGCATAAGGCCCCAACTTTACAAATTGCAAGCTATTTATGAATCTCTCATTCACAAGATTATGGCAATTGCCCTTTTTATGTCACAATCCCAAACAACTAATTTAAGATTGCATCTATAAAGTATAATAATGCAGACCCCAACCAAAAGCTGTTTCCAATCGAAGCCTTAATACTCCGCCAAGATATCTCTCCAAATCACCTTTGTAGCACACAGGCCCCAAAAGTGAGGTGGGTGAGCCGGTGAGAATAGAACTCTTTGTGTGTCGATTTTAGAAGCACGCCAAAAACGCAAAAAAAAAAAAAAGAAAAGAAAAAGACATGAAGTAGATAACTATGGAGGGATGACCTGGATCGCATTTTATTCGGCACTTGCGGTCACACCGCAGCATAAGCTTTGCTGAGAAACTGCAAACGAAAATAAAGCCAGAATGCCATATCAATGGGAAAAAAGAAAATTTAATGTGCATCTTGGTTCTATCTAATCAGTTAGACAAAGTCGAGGACCAACCATGCATGATGCAACATGTTTTCATTAAGATTGGTGAAGATTAGGACATTGTGCTTCATTCAAACAAATCATCAAACACCTAGTATACAAATGACTTGACACTTGACAAGCAAAGACATATGAAGTCCGGCCGCGACTAGAATCAAACCCAAACCCACTCAAATTCAAGGAAACCAACTTCGCAAATCACCTACACAACTTGTCAATTCCGAGTGAACCCAACGAGAATAACTATAAAAATCACTGATCAAAACCAAAGAAGAAAATCGCAAAGCTCATTTAATTCCCTCCACCACCCAAATCACGAAATCAGATACAAATCCAAAGCTGAAACGCGTACCCGTTTATCTAGAGTAGGTGAATAGTAAACGATATATCGCACATTCATAAAGAAGACAAAAGGACATATCCAAAGTCCAAACCTGTACACCTTCGAAAAATGTTAGTACACAGTTAGGATACGTAACTAGATCCCATGTGTCTGTGTCCAGCAAGTAAGTGTGGGTAGAACTATATACTTTACGCGTGTCACGATTAATCAGGCTAAGGTCAATAAAGTCATAATCCTACACTTTTAATTTTAAATAAAAATTTAACTTTTCAAAAATTTTAAACAATTATATAAAATTATATATAAATATTTACATATAAATAAATAAATAAAGAGCATTTAGGGATAAGTTCTTTTGAGTAATCTTTTTTTAAAAATAATCTTATAAAAATCTCAATTTTTTTTTAGTGTGAACCATAATTTTTGTGTGTGGAAATTTTCATATTCAATTTTTATATGGTCTGAATACTAAAATTTCAATACATATCTTGATAATTATATTTGTAACTTGTTAAATATGCTGAATACATAAATGTTGTTTAAATTAATAATTATAATTTTTTACAAATTGGTTGAGTTTATATGAGTGATAATTTTTTGAATAGCATATTATCTAGATTTTTTAGTAACAGATTATCTAGATTTTTAAAAATTTTTACAAATTCATTTTTTTAGTAGTAGATATTGAGAGATTGAAATTTTTTAAATTGTAGATTATCTAAATAAATTCCAACTCGTAATAGAAAGTATCTATTTAGGTATTAAAAAAACACAAACAAAAATAAACAAATTAATTCAATCTCAATTTTTTAGATGTTTTATTTTATAAGTTTGCTTTAGATCCTTTCAAACTCATGATCAACCTACAAGTAATTAATTAATTGGTTCGGCGATTTTGGATATATGAACTTAATGAGTTTATGGGTGGAGCAATTCAATTTGATAATTTGGATTTATTTATTTTTGGTTTATTTTTTTTGTTGAGTTGGTTGATTTTTTAGTTAATTCTAATAGTATTTCTACATTAAAATATTTATTTTTGATAAATTTAAAGTTTAAAAAAATATGAATTAATCAATTAAACTATTTATAAATTTAAATTACATAATTTTTGCGTAAAAATATCAAAACAATAACTAACTAATTTCGTGTTAGATATAAGAATTTATAAAATTAAATTTTTGTTAATGTAGTTGGGTTAGGTTGAATGATTCGAGTAAGTTGGGCCAATTAATGTGTACTTGTAACTAATAATATTATAGTAAAATTATATATATATATATTTATTGCATGAAAAAAATTATTTCTTAGTTTGATTATAATTTCTTAGTTTTCTTAATTATTCTCGTTGAGAGGTATTGAAAAAATATATATTTTTTAAATAAAAGAGTTCATCTTAGTAAGATGAGAAATAAATCAAAATAAGTCAATAACAAAAATTTATATTTATTTATTTTATTTTAGTAAAAGAATATCATCTAATCAAGACAAATCAAAAAATAACAAAAATTATGAATAAGAAAAAACTGAAAAACAAAAATAAGTCAAATTTGCCAATTTTATCCCAAACACGACTACTGACGTGTACAGTAATATATAAAGAGGGAATCGGAGCTTCCGTTTTCGCCTATTATAAAATTACTTTTCTTTTTCATTGTATTCTTAATCTATTTTATAATAGTTATAGACATATTTTAATTTTTAAAAAATAAATAAATAGTTTATTCTTAAAATGACATACGTTATTAAAAAAAATATTTAAAAATATCATATCTTCAAATATCTAATTTATTTATTTTTTTAGATAAATGATCTAACTTAGTCGATTTGTTTTATAAGATAAATAGTTCGAATATTTCATATTTAATTGAGATGGTTTTATAAAAACTAAACTTTGTAATAAAATATTATTTTCTGCTGTGGCTGGATTTTTTTTTATGTGATTAATAGATGTATCTTTATTTTCTCTTTTATATTCTTTTGTATAGCACTAATTTTTATTATATTTAAAATTGAATGCTATCGTGATTTATTTTTGAATATTTTTATTTATCTAATTTTTCTTTCTTTACTTTGAGGATTTTAAGTATATTAGTATATTTTTAGTTTATTTTTATTTCAAAATTAATAAAAAAGAGTTGAAAAGTAAATAGTTTTCAAAAACGTATTATTGACTATTGTTCTTATATTTTTTTTTTCTATTAATTACTATTTTTACGTTTCTTTGTACAAATTATGAATTATGCGCACATTAATACCACTATTTTATATATATTTTAAAATTCTTAATATAGTTTTTAACTCAAATATTTACTTGTCATCAATTCAAAATAGCGAGTTTTCATTGTATGTAACTTTTCACATCATATTTATAACAAATAAACTCATTTTTTTAACCTCATATTTATAGCTTTTCCACGAAAAAAATTAAAAATTAAAATAAGTAACATAAAATTTAGCTTATGAATTTATCTTAACTTATTTTTATATTTTGTTTTTTGGACTTATTATGAATTTTATAGTGAGATTTATAAAATTTTGTAATTGTTGACTTATGAATCTATATGATATTTTAATTATAAATTTAGATAATTTAATAATAAATATGGCAAAATTTATATATAAAATACAAACCATGCACCTTTAAATGGAGTGTGTAATGAATTCTTTTAATAAAATAATGCATATTTTTTTTAAAATATTCACTAAATTTTCTCGTTTAACACTCTTTTTCTCTATACACTTAAATTTACATAAATAAATATTAGCATAATAAATTAGCTCATATTTTTTAAATGCGTCTTAGATAGCAAAGAATAGCTTACATAACTAAAACCTATATATAAAATAATTTATAATTTTTGAGATGCTTTTTTTCTAACAAATTTTATAATATAAAAAAAATTGAGATTAAATGATCCTATGATCAGAAACTCATATTTTTAAAAATAAGTTCTACATTTTCAATACACTTTAAAAAAAATCGTTGAGATTAATTTTATATTTAGAATTTGATGTTAACAATAGCTCTTTGGAAGAAATTTTCTCTTTCTATTCCGTTTTACTTATACTTTTTAAATTTCACACAAGAATTATTCAAAATAAAAGATTTAAATTTTATTACAAATAATATATTTTTTAAATTATACTTTTTAACTATAAATATATTGAGCTTAGATTGCAGGCTTTGCCCGCAAAACATACACTAGTCATATTTAAAGTTTTAACATGCTATCTAAATGTTTATAGTTGTTATTCTCCTTTTGATCAGTTAAAATTTAACTACTCTATAACTCTCTAAATTATATTTTAAAAAATAATATATAAAGCAGTGTTAAAAGTTATTATCATATTAATTATTTTTTTAGAATAAAAGAACTCTATTTAAAATTTTAACTCTCCTCACCAAAAAAACAAAAAACAAAAAAACAATGGCAATATCGCGAACAGTATAACTAAACAAAAGGTATGAATATATTGTATATTTCAATAAGAAAAAAAAATTATTATACAAATTATTTCAAATAATTTAACTTTTTAAAAAAATAATTTTTTTAAAAATTCATAGTCTTTTTTGACACCCGGCCTTAACTTGCAGGCAATTGAGATGGCAAAACTAGGGTAATTTCGTGGTGTTTACTGAAAAAAAAAAAAGAAGAAAAAAACCTTCCTTTCCATTTTCAAAATATACAAGTGCTCTCTGTTTTCTTCTAAATAATGTTTACTCGGAATTTATTCATACTGTTCATATTATAAATTAATTCATTAATAATTAAATAATTAAATTATATTAATGCCCAACTAATTTTATTTTTTCTATTAATAAAATTTTAAATAAGTCAGTAGTATGAATAGTTCAATACATTAAAATAAATCATTGTAAACACTATAAGTAAAAATAAAAATATCTCCATTTCCCTGAGAAATAGAGGGGCATAGACGCCTCTAAAATTATAGTTTTTTTTTTTTTAATTTAAATTGCAAGCTTCACTCTTAAATTTATAATAATAAACGCAACAATTTAAATAAATAAATATTATCCGCCCACTTTATCAATTTAGATGAAAACAAAAATAACACACTTATTTTTAACTAAACGACTAAACGTTAGCACCGAGCTCTAAATTTCCTTCTTTCCCTTCATCTCCATCATCTTCGTCTCCATCATCTTCATCTCCATCTCTAACCTTGCTCGTGGCTGATACGTCACCGTTTAGGTCGTCGGGAAACACCAACGGAACGCCGTTCGGAATTACCCCTAACGGGTTGCTGCAGCTGCTACGGCGGCTATTTTCTCTGACAAAAATGTCGCCGCGTCCGGATCCCCTGGACGACCTGGAGCTCTTTGACGGCAAAAGTTCACAAATCCTCTTCAACTCTCTTCCTTTTCCCCATAAAACCACGTACAGTCCGCCCACTATCAATATACCTCCTAGCACGCTGTTACATAGCGCACAGAATTACGTCAAGTACATCTCACAGTATAGCTTAATGCCACAAATGTTTTTATTGAGTTATTTAACATTATAATTTTTTTTTTTTTTTTTTTTTGTATATAATGAAATTTTTTATTATTTAATTAAATTATTATATTTTTTAAACTAATCAACGAGTTGAAAAAATAAAAAAATTTAATTAAAATATAAAAAAAATTTAAAAAGATAAAAAATAAACAAAAATAAATTAATAAACCAAAATCATTGTTGCTTATTTTCGTTTTTAGTGAAATTTTTTATTTTTTGAGTTCATCTCTCTGGGACTCTTCTACTCCTGGGACTTTTCTCCTCCTTTCTCTGTAGCTATATAATGATCATCTCCCTCTGAGAAATAGACAAGACAAGATACACAGCACACAAGACAGAACTCGATACACATCTGATACACAGAACTGAGAAAAACAGAGCAAGTCTAAAATCTCAATACAGAGAGGTGAGAAAGCTGAGATACAATCTGTGGTTACGGAGCAAGCCGCAAGAGAGAGAAAGACAGACGAAGAGCG
>JAOTRH010000020.1:3662975-3677351 GCA_034768845.1 Heliamphora exappendiculata | reverse complement strand
AATACTCAAGGGAGATCTTGAGGAGTGGATGTAGGCTAGGATAAAGCCGAACCACTATAAATTCCTGGCGTCTGGTTTTTTCTCTATATCCCTCATCTTTTAATAGTTGCATTAATTATATTCTTGCATATCTTTTCATATTGCATTATTAAAATATTTCAAAAAAAGACTTTAAATTTTCTTTAAAATAAAAAAAAACCCAATTCACCCCCCCTCTTGGGTTGCCTAAATCTAACACTTATCTTTTCTGAAAGTCTTTGGTTGCACGTCCTATATTCATGTTGATGCTGATGGTAGAAGCAAATTGCAACCAAAGTTTAAAGTCTGTTATTTTATTGGATATGGTGATGACTAATTTGGCTACCGATTTTGGGATGACAAGAACCGTAAGATCATCAAAAGCAGAAATATGGTGTTTAAAGAACAGATGTTGTACAAGGATAAGTCAAAGACTGAGACAGACAGTATGTTGCTAGAGACAAAGAAATATGAGTTCATTAACTTGGATGACATTTCTGAGGGAGTCAAACAGAATGGGGATGAGAAAAACAAAAAGAATGTGAACTCACATGTGGAACACACTACACCAGTGATTGTAGTCAGAAGGTCTTCTAGGAGCATCAGATTGCCATAGCGGTTTTCACCGTCCCTATTCTACATTCTGCTCACTGACAGTGGTGAGCCAGAAAGTTATGCAGAAGCCTTATACACCGAGAGTTCAATGAAGTGGGAGTCAGCAATGAAAAATGAGATGGACTCTCTGCTGACAAACTAGACATGGGAGCTGACTAGATTGCCAGCTGGAAAGAAGGCTCTACACTATAAGTGGGTATACAGAGTGAATGAAGAACATGACGACAGCAGGCGCAACAAGACAAGGTTGGTTGTCAAGAGATTTCAGCAGAAGAAAGGAGTTGACTTCATTAAAATCTTTTCCCCGGTTGTGAAGTTGACAACTATCAAATAGTGCTGGGAATTGTAGCTGCAGAGAATTTATTTCTGGAGCAGTTCGATGTCAAGACTGTGTTTCTTCACGGTGAGTTGGAAGAAGACATATACATGCGCCAACCTGAGGGATTTGCAGTGAAAGGCAAGGAAGACAAGGTCTGCAAATTGAAGAAGAGCTTCTATGATCTGAAACAAGCTCCAAGGCAGTGGTACAGGAAGTTTGATAGCTTCATGCAGAGTACCGGGTTCACCAGGCTGGAGGCGGATCATTACTGCTATGTCAAGAGTTTTGACAGCTCATATATCATTCTACTGTTGTACGTAGATGATATGCTTGTTACCGGGCCGTGCATCAAAGAGATCAACAAACTGAAAAAGCAACTGTCAAAACAATTTGCCATGAAGGATTTAGGAGCTGCCAAGCAAATCCTTGGGATAGAGATAGTCAGAGACAGAGCTGCAGGAACCGTGAGACTATCTCAGGCAAAATATGTGAAGAATGTGCTGAGCAGGTTCAACATGGATGGCGCAAAATCTGTCAGTACACCTTAGCTAGCCATTTCAAGCTAACTAAATATCAGTCTCCAAGGACAGAGTAGGAGCAGGAGCATATGAGCAAGGTTTCCTATGCATCGACTATTGGTAACCTGATGTATGCTATGGTATGTACCATACCAAATATCGCACATGCAGTGGGAGTAGTCAACAGATACATGAGTAATCCAGGAAAACAGCATTGGGATGCTGTCAAATGGATTCTGAGATATTTGAAGGGGACTACAGATATGTCCTTGTGTTTCACGAGGATAGGACTGAAACTACAGGGTTACGTGGATGCAGACTTAGCATGCGATGTTGACAGTAGGAAGAGCACCACTGGATTTGTCTACACTTTGGGGGGCACAGCAGTGAGCTGGGCTTCAAAGTTACAGAAGATCGTGGCACTCTATACTACAGAAGTAGAGTATGTAACAGTGATAGAGGCTGAAAAGGAAATGGTATGGTTGCATAGTCTCTTGGATGAGTTGGGTAAGAACGTTGATAGAGGAACGCTCTACAATGATAGTCAGAGTACTATCTTTCTTGTCAAAAACTCAGCATTCTACTCTAGGACGAAGCACATACAACTGCGCTATTACTTCATTCGCTCTTTACTGGACAACAGTCAGTTGAATCTTGAGAAGATTAGCGGGGCAAAGAATCCAACTGATATGTTGACAAAAAGAGTCAACATTGACAAACTGAAGCTAAGCTCGGTTTCAATTGATTTTCAGGGAAAGAAGACAGGAGGTTGGTTCACACAGGTCTGAGTATTTGTTTTGGTGGTTACAAGGTGTTGGTGAGGTTGATGGGATTTTTTAAGGCTTGAAGTGATTTTACTTCAAGTGGGAGAATTGTTGAGAATGTAAAGAAAAACTCTTAAAAATAGTAGACCGATCGATCGGTGGTGAGACCGATCGATCGGTGTTGTATGCAGGTGAGAAACAGAGAGTAGTATAAGACCGTTTAATAGACCGATCGATCCATCTTTAGACCGATCGATCAGTCTATGCGAGAATATATTTATAAGTTGCTAGGGTTGTAGCCGCCGTGTGAGAGTTTTAAGTTTTTGCTGTTGTTCTTTTGTAATTTCTCTCCCAGACCTTCTTCTCCTTTTGTAACCTCCATTCAATAGTGAAAGTGTGGGATCCCGTGGATGTAGGCACAACTTGCCGAACAACGTAAACCTTGTATTTGTGTGCGATTGTCTCTCTTTCTCTCTTTTTCGTGTTTATTCCGTGATTGTGTGAAAGTAGTTGATCTTGCGCATGATTAGTTATCGCGTTCTAATTCCCAGTAATTCTCATTTTCAGTAAAGTTTTTCTCATTTCTTAAATGAGAGCTTTCAAATCTACACATTTTTTTAGACTAGTCAATATTAAAAAACAAGACATCATACTTCAAAAAAATAAGCCCCTAACATAATTGTGTGAAAATTGAAAAGTACCCATTTATGTAAGATTTTCTAGTTTAAAAATATAAGATTTTCTCATTTTTAATTTATATATAAAAAAACTCATTTTTTTTTATAAATATAAGAAATTTTCATTTTTGATTTTCTCTTTAATTTGGAACTTATTTGATAGATTTTGATGGAAAAATTTTAAATATATAAATATTATATATATGTATATATAACAAAAGTTATGCAATTTAAAAATAAAAACTAAATATTTTTTTATTCTCTCTCTTTCTTATCTATACGTTTTCTCTCTTTTCTTTTATATAATTTTCTCTACTCAATAATCTCCATCTTCTTTATTATCTCCACATATTTCTTTTTTCTCTATTATTTTTTCTTTTAACATTTTATCTTTTATTTATTCCCTATATCTCGTTCTAATTAAAAATAAATAAAATAGTTCATATAAATAATTAATTTAAAATTAGGATCTAATAAAATAGTTAACTTATCAATAGAACTTATTTCCAAATAAATAGCAAAAATAAAATTTCACGCTAATTAACTCTAATAGGCTTCCAGTCAATTACCCCCAAATCAAGAGACATTGTCCCTAATCCAACTCAAGAGACATTGTCTCCAATTACAAGAAACTTCTTAGTACAAGTACAAAGAAGTTATAAGGACAGAAGATGCCACTCAACGAAACTTCACGAATACCTACAACTAAACAATACTCCAGCAAAGATCAAACATGATATGCAAGAAGGTAAAAACAAAAGAACAAAAAAGAAATAGAAAAAAAGGGGAAAATATTTTTAACTTATATCTGTTTGTAGTATAAGATCATTTTTGTTGATTCCTGAAATTACAACAACAATTTTTTGGATTAAAACTGTAATAAATATTTTTGAATAATTTATTATAATTAGAATAAAACAACAGATAAAATATTCAGATTAATACTATTTAAAAATAGAAACGTTTTTTCAAAAAAAAAAATAGAAACAGTAAAAGCCGAATATATTTAATGAAAAAACAAAAATAAAACTGTAAACCGGAACAGTATGCTAAATCAGTGATATAATAAATAGTAAACTGATATAACAAAACTATAAACTGTATCGAACAGAAGCAAGCATAACAGAACTGGAAAAAAAATACAAGCTTACAGAACAGAAATTGGGATCGAGTCCAACGTTCGACGGTGCGTCCTTAAGACAGAATACGTCCCCGCCTCGGTGCTTGCGGTGGATTAGACGTCTCCCTCCAAGATAAAATGATCTTTATGTGCAGTAGAAGAACAACAAATTGCACACACAGCAAACTTCGATGTGTAGAACTTTCTTAGGAAAACTAGAAAATGAAAATGCGGAGGAAAGTAGCAGAGTTTCGGCAATGGGGAGTTTCGAAAACTTAATTATAGAATGGGGCTGAACCTGCCTATATATAGGTATTAATGGCGACTATTGGCCTAAACCGAACAGATACAGACATTGGTTCGGCCTGGCAGTTGGACCGCCCAACAGGCACGAACCGATTCGGAAACGTTCCAACGAATTCGAACCCACCAACGGTTCGGATTTGGTTTATAACGGTAACTGAAAGAATTTGAAATTTAAATAAATTAAAATTTTAAATTCAAAATTTTAATAAATAAAATTTTAGCAAAAAGATAAGGGTTGACCCGATGCCACAACCCACGACCCCCGGGCTAGACTCGGCTTGGCACGACACGATCGGCCGGCCGATCGATCGGGCGGTCGGGCAGCGGCGGGGGCGCGCGCGTGTGCGCGTGTGGGGTTTGGATCGAACCCACCGTTGGGTAGGTCCTTCCCCGTCCACAAAACTGGGTACCGCCAAAGGACATACCCCTTAGGCTCAACTTGGCTTATATAAGCCACCCACCCAAGTTGTTCCAAACCAATGTGGGATGGAAAACCCTTTTATACTTACTTAGACATCCACCATTTTCTCTCCCAAGTTACTATTATTTTGTCAACTTCAATGGCTCAAATTTGGAGTCAATTTCTCATTCACCAATTAATGGTTTTGAATACTACAAAATTCATGATTACTCTACTCATGGAGATAATCAAATTGAAACTTGAAATTATCAAAAAAAATTAATCCAACACAAAGATAATTAGCTTCAAAGTTAGCTAAAAATCATGTTCTAATTTTTATTCAAAACCCATTTTCCAACAATCCCCCACATGAATGAAATTTGACGAAAAAGAATATGCAACAAAGTACATACACTGAGAAAGTTCAATAAGAAAAATTCTGCATAGGATATGTAGTTTTTGGCTTCGAACCTTCCATTGTGAAAAACTATCGAATTTATTAGCTAATCAGTAGACGCGATGCCTTGAACTGTTCAACCGTTTGTATAAGTCAAGACAATAGGGTTCACACAGTTTTTTTTTCTAAGCACAGCTAGGTTCTCACGGTTGTGCCCATTGTGGCCCTGGATAAATCCTAGTTTTATGAGTGCTGTTAGATAATGTAGCCTTAGCATTTTCACAGAAGTGGCACTTTCTCACTCATATAAGTGATTCTTATTAAGAGTATCCTGCTATACCTCACTTGAATTTCAAGGTATAAGAACCATTAAAAGCATAAACTTAACCTAATAATGCTATAGGTATCACTGTACGATCATAGGAATTGGTAGAAGATTTTATCTCCACGGTGATGGCACTGAGTCACACACAATTCGGTTGTCCCTTTGAGCCTAGATCTTGGGATCTCTAGTCAACTAGGTTAGGTTGCCATTGAGGCGACTCTTAATTCATAAGCTATAAGCCCATTCCCTTCAATAAACGACTAACTTGCTCTCCGCTTAAACCTTTTGTTAACGGATCTGCTATATTGTCTTTAGACTTTATATATTCAATGAAAATTATTCTACTCGAGAGCAAGTGTTTCATGGTATTGTGTCTGCGACGAATATGTCGAGACTTACCATTATATATACTATTATGTGCCTTAGGCATTGCTAATTGACAGTCGCAATGTATGCAGATGGCTGGCACAAGTTTAGGCCACATAGGGATGTCTACTAAAAATTAACGGAGCCACTCCGCTTTCTCTCCAACTTTGTTTAAAGCCATGAATTCAGACTCCATTGTGGACCTCGCTATACACGTCTGTTTAGACGATTTCCATGACACAGCTGCTCCACCCAAGGTGAATGCATATCCACTCGTGAATTTTAAGTCATTAGTATCAGATATCCAATTAGCATCAATGTACTCTTCTAGTACAGCTGGATATCGAGTGTAATACATCCCATAGTTTTGGTTATATCTCAAATATCTTAGTACCTTTATGATTGTCTGCCAATGGTCAGTCCTAGGGTTACTAGTATATCTGCGCAATTTGCTCACAGCATATGCCAAGTCAGGTCTCGTACAATTCATTAAGTACATGAGACTTCCAATGGTACAAAAATATTCTAATTGTGATATGTTTTTATCTGTATTCTTAGAAAAATGTAGATTTATATCTATAGGTGTCCTTGCAATGCGGGTATCACCCTTATCAAATTTCTCAACAATTTTCCCAACATAAGGGGACTGAGATAAGGCACATCCATCAGATGTTTTAGCAATTTTCATCCCTAATATAACATCTGCTATTCTCATATCTATCATGTCAAACCTCTTATTTAACATATTCTTAGCAGTTTTAATAATAGAATTATTACTACCCAAGATTAATATGTCATCGACATACAAATAAATAATGACATAACATTTGTCAGTGTATTCCACATAGACACATTTGTCACACTCATTTATTCTAAAATCATTTGACTGTATTACACTGTCAAACTTTTCAAGCCATTGTTTAGGTGCTTGTTTTAATCCGTAAAGGGATTTAACAAGCTTACAAATCTTCTTCTCCTGTCCTAGAGCTATAAAACCCTTAGGTTGTTCCATACATATTTTTTCATGTAAATCTCCATTTAAGAAAGTTGTCTTAACATTCATTTGATGTATTTCTAGATCAAACAATGATGCAATAAAAATTAACATCCTAATAGAAGTTATTCTGGTCACAGGCGAGTAAGTATCAAAATAATTCACCCCATCAGTTTGCCTGTATCCCTTTAGTACAAGCCTCGCCTTGTATTTTTCAACTGATCCATCCGTTCTTATTTTTCTTTTGAATATCTATTTATATCCAAGAGGTTTACAACCAGGTGGTAGATCTACCAGTACCCAAGTATAATTTTGCAAGATAGATTCAATTTCACTATTGATCGCCTCTTTCCATAAAGGTGCAACCGGGGAGGACATTGCGGCCTTAAACGTTTGAGGCTTATTTTCTAAGAAAAATGTTAGAAAGTCCGGACCAAATGATTTGAATGTTCTAGCTCGTTTACTACGTCTAGGTCCATCATTCTCTCTCAATTTTATTGATCTCCATCTTCCACTTGGCTACTGCCTACTACAGTTTCATAAGTTCTTTTAAGAGAACTTATCTCTTGTGTAGATTTGCACGGACATATATGTTCAAAGAACGATGCATTTTTAAATTCAATAACTATGTTCACGTGAATCTCAGAATTATAACTTCTGTGTACTAGAAATCGATATGCACTACTGTTATTTGCATATCCTATAAATATACAATCAACAATTTTTGGTCTAATCTTGATTCTTTTAGGATCTGGAACCGCTACCTTAACTAAACACCCCCACACTCTTAAGAATTTATAGGAAGGCTTTCTACCATTCCATAATTCATACGGAATTTTGTTCATTTTCTTATGGAATATTTTGTTGAGAATGTAATTGGCAGAAAGTACCGCTTTCCCCCCACAAATTCTGAGGTAACCTAGAACTAATGAATAAAGCATTCATCATTTCTTTTAAAGTCCTATTTTTTCGTTCAGCAACTCCGTTTTGCTGTGGAGTATAGGGAGCTGTGGTTTGATAGAGAATTCCATATTGTGAACAGAATTCACCGAAAGGTGATTCATATTCACCTTATCTATCACTCCTTAAGGCTTTAATATTCCTGTCAAGTTGGTTCTCAATCTCTATTTTATATACAATAAAACTTTCTAAGGCTTCGTCTTTGCTCCTTAGCAAATACACATAACAGTACCTAGTACAATCATCAATAAAAGTGATAAAGTACTTTTTGTCTCCTCGTGTTTGAACAAATTTTATATTACATATATCACTGTGGATTAAACCAAGAAACTCGATACTTCTTTTCACAGACTCAAAAGGCACTTTAGCTAATTTAACTTCTACACAAGTTTTACATTTATGATTTGAGTTGATATCAAATTTAGGTAAATAATTCATGTTAATTAATCTACGCAACGATTCAAAATTAATATGTCATAATCTACCATGCCACACAAAAGAAGACTCAAGCATATAAGCAGAAGATGTAGAAATTTTATTAATAGTTTTAGGAACAACTTTGAGTACATTCAGTTTAAACAAGCCGTCTGACAAGTACCCTTTTCCAATAAATATTTTCTCTTTTGTCAGTACAAACTTGTCAGATACAAAGACTAGCGTGAATCCATTTTTGCTCAACAAAGATCCTAACACTAAATTCTTTCGCATTTCTGGCACATGCAGGACATTGGTGAAGGTTAACTCTTTTCCGGAGGTCATCTTCAGCACAACCTTTCCATGTCCTTTCACCTTTGCAATAGAAGAGTTCTCCATAAATAGTTGTTCTCCACTTGTCATGCTTGATAAATGGTGAACATTTTTTGATCTGCACACACATGTCGGGTTGCACTAGTATCCACCCACCACTCTCTTGGGTTGGATCCAACCATGTTGATCTCAGACACTATTGCTGTCAGGTTCACCTCAGACACATCAGATGAGAGGTTCTCTATTTCAGCAACGTTGACCTAAGATTGCTTCTGCCTCTTCGAGGCATTTTTCTGGTCTTTGCGGCTACAGAAGTCTTTCGCCCAATGGCCTAGCTTGTCACACACGAAGCACCTTCTCTTGAACTTCTTAGAATCACCACCCTTGGCCTCCTGGTTGTGATTCTTTTGCTTCTTCCCTTTATGGGCTTGTTCCACCACATTGGCCTTCGCCTTGAACTGGAACCCCCGTGACCCTTTCTTTTAGGTGTTGCGGTTATCCTCCTCAATCCTGAGCCTAACAATCAGGTCTTCAAGCTTCATTTTCTTCCGCTTGTACTTCATATAGTTCTTGAAATTCCTCCAGGATGGTGGTAGCTTTTCAATAATTACAGCCACTTGGAAGGACTCACTCAGTGTCATGCCCTCGGCATGAATCTCTTGCAGAATCAGTTGAAACTGTTGAACCTGACAAATGACAATTTTCGAATCCACCATAAGAAACTCGAGAAACCTGCCGACGATAAACTTCTTCATTTTGGCATCTTTCGTCTTGTATTTTTTATCTAGTGAATCCCATAAGTCCTTTGCTATCTTTAAAGGACTGTACACGTTATACAACGTGTTGTCCAGACCATTCAGAATATAGTTGCGGCACAAAAAGTTAGCATGCCGCCATGCATCGACTGCAGCCACAACCTGCCTGTCACCCTCGCTCTCAGACAACGAAGGAGCATCCTCATGGAGGAACCGCGCCAGATTCAGTGTCGTCAGGTAGAACAGCATCATTTGCTGCCACCTCTTAAAATCTGCCTCATTGAACTTTTCTGATTTTTTTCCGTGGCTCACAGGAACATGAGCAGGAATCGGGGACAGAATAGATGCCAGAATCGAGGCTGGAACAGAGGCCAACATAGGAGTGGAAGTAGTAGGGGTAGGGTCCATTCTATTGTCGATTTCGGTTGCCATAATGCAAAGACCGAATTAACACCAAAACATAATCCACCAATAAGTTGTAAAACTTACACACAATAATTTAAAACTGCAATAACAGTATTAAATAAAACCAAGTTTCTAAAACTTATAACCAATAACCAATAAGAATTCCAGTATTAAACTTTGAACAGTAAAATCAAATACTGTATCTCAAAATAAATGAGACGGCTACTAGAATTTAATGCCAACAATAAACAATCCCAGAAACTAAGAATGGAAATCGTATTCTGTTTTAAGATTGTTGGTTCCTGGAATTACAACAACAATCTGTCGGATTAAAGCTGTAATAAATATTTCTGAGTAATCTATTTTAATTAGAATAAAACAACAGATACAATATTCTAATTAATACTGTTTAAAAACAAAAACATTTTTCCGAAAAAAAATGGAAACAGTAAGCCGAATATGTTTAATAAAAAAATAAAAATAAAACTTTAAATCGGAACAGTATGTTAAATCAGTGATATAATAAATAGTAAACTGATATAACAAAACTGTAAACTGTATCGAACAGAAGTAAGCAGAACATAACCGAAAAAAAAATATAAGCTTACAGAACAAAAATTGAGATCGAATCCAACGTTCAACGGTGTGTCCTTAAGACAGAATACGTCATCGCCTTAGTGCTTGCGGTGGATTAGACGTCTACCTCCAGGATAAAACGATCTCTGTGTGCGGTAGAAACACAACAAACTGCACACACAGCGAATGTCGGTGTGTTGAACTTTCTCGAAAAAACTCAAAAATGAAAATGCAGAAGAAAGTAGCAGAGCTTTGGCAATGGGGAGTTTCGAAAAATTAATTCTGAAATGGGTCTGAACCTGCCTATATATAGGCATTAATAGCGATTGTTCGCCTAAACTGAACGAATACAGCCACCGGTTCGGTCTGGCAGTTGGATCGCCCAACAGGCACGGAAAAGCTCCAACAAATTCGAACCCTCCAATGGTTTGGATTTGATTTATAATGGTAATTGAAAGAATTTAAATTCAAAATTTTCGAAAAAGAAAAGCGTTCAGCCCACGGGCCCGAGCCCGAGCCCAACCGGGCGGGCGGCGCGCTTGTGTAGGGTTTAGGTTGAACACACCCCTTATGCTCAGCTTGGCTTATATAAGTTACTCATCCAAGTTGTTCCAAACCAATGTAGGATGAAAAACCCTTTTATACTTACTTAGACATCTACCATTTTCTCTCCAAAGTAATGTGGGATAGATGTAAGTTACCATTATTTTGCCAATTTTAATGGCTCACTTTTGGAGTCAATTTCTCATTCACCCATTAATGGTTTTGAATATTACAAAATTCATACTTTCTCTACTCGTGGACATAACCAAATTAGAATTTGAAATCATCAAAAAAGATTAAGTCAACATAAAGATAATTAGTTTCAAAGTTAACTAAAAATCATGTTCTAATTTTTATTCAAAACCTATTTTTCAACAATTTTTTTATCACATTATTTTATTATTTCAATCATTCTTGTCAAGAAAAATTAAACAAGTAAGTGACGCTTATATTTATTATTTTTTGTTTTTGCTTTTAAATTTTTTGTAAATTGTAAACAAAATATGTTTAATAATTATTTTTGTTTCAAAAAATATATAATTTTTTTTTAAAATTTACTAAATTCTTGTAAATAGAAAAAATGCGTTTTCATTTGCTTTATAAAAAAACTTCATTCTATTTTTTTTTCTTCCACCACCTTTAACCATTACTTCCGATCACCACATCCGATCACTGACTTTGACCACCTTATTTGGTCAACACTTCTGACCACCACCTTTGACCACTTTTTTCGACTACTATATTCAGCCACCACCTCCAATCAACACATACGGCCACCGTCTCTGACCACCACCTCTAACTATTATTATTATCTCTTACTATTATTAATGGCTAGTTACCACCTCTGGTCACCACATCTGACCATCATATTTTAAATATTTATGTGCTAAATATATTTTTTATTTTTATTTATTATAAAAATAAATAAAATATATTTTTATTTATTATAAACGAAAAATAACAAACAGTAAAGTAAACGTTACTAAATGTGGCCTAATTATAGCCGACGGTGGGCCACCAGGTGTCTTGATCAACGGTGGTTAGTGATGTATGTGCAACAGTACTTTTGTAATAATAAAATATTGAGCTATTTTTTTAAAATAAATTGAATGGATATAGAGAGAGGAAATTAAATATGGTGAAAAGTGACGGTAAAGAAGGTTGAAAAAAAATAGAACCTTTTATGTTGTGAAAGTTGCCAAATTTGATTTTTAAACAATATAATTATAGCTGATGGTGGGTCACTGAAGTGTCTTGATCAAACTGAGGTTAGTGACGTATGTGCAACACTTTATGGTATCCGGAGTAAAATTAATAGTGAAATAAAATTAATAATGAGATATAATTAATTTTTTTATATTTAATTTAAATATAATTAAATAATAAATTAAATAAATTTATATTTGATTTAAATAGAATTGAATAACATGGAAGGTGTTATATTTGTTCATTTTTAATATTATTTTTATTGTAAAAAATTAATAAATATGTTTTTTAAAATAAGATAATAAGTTAAATTTTTTTAAAACTAAGTTAAATAAGGTAATAAGTTAATTTTTTATGTGTATTTTATAATTTAAAATTTTAAAAATAAACAAAAGTTGTAATTTGCCCAAAGAAAAAAAGAAAAGCAAGTGATATTGAAAAGCAAGTAAATTTTAAAATTTATTTTGTTTAAAAATTAAAAATTAAACATTCATAATAATTTCCACCATTGCAAATCTCTAACTTCCCATGGAGCAATTCAATACAGAGATGTGATAAGTGTTTTGCTATTAAGGATAAAATGGTAAGTCAAAATTAATTTTAATAGATTAGATTATTAATACTATCTTTTATATGGGTTTAGTAATCCGACTCTTTGAAAGATTCATAGTCCACTTGGACTCTGTTTAAGAAAATAAATACAATTTTACAAAGCATTTGAATTGTTAGTCCAATTCGGGCGGGTATAATGCCAATCAAATAGGGCCTATAATAATAAAATATTGAGTTATATTTACATTTATATTATTTATATTATTATATTATTATATTAAAGGAGAGTACTTATTTGGTGGTTCTTAAAACTTGAAGTCGTGTAAATTTTTTTATACCCAAAATGTCCTAGAGAAGTTTTTTTCACATCTCATTTTATTTTATGATTTTGAGACATAATTTAAAATTATTGATTTAATTTCTACATACATTATAACTACATTAATTTTTTTTTTTGTTTTTTTTACAATATTGCTCTTTTCTTTTCTTTTCTTTTTTTCTTTAAAAGATTTATAATTTAATATTTTTTATTATAAATTTAAAATTACCATGTTTGCGCCAAAAACCTTAGTTTTTAAATAAACTGAATAGATAGTGAGGGAAAAGCAATATGATAAAGAGAGACAATAAAGAAATTGGAAAAGAAAAATTGAACCTTTTACGTAGTGAAAGTTGTCAATAGTGGTCATGTTTGGAATTACTTAAAAGTAGGCATTTTTTACAATAAAGTCAGTTTTTAAGTAATATGGTTTAGTTTTTAAAAAAATTAACTAATTTTTTTAATAAAAAGTTAATACACAGTTCAAATATTTAATTTTTTAAAAATAAAATTACTATAATACCATCAATTAAAATAGTCAATCATTTTCATAAAAAAAAATTATGCAAATATTCTAAATATTATAACTTAAAAGAAAAAAATAAGAGTATATTAGGCATTTTAATAAAAAGTAAAAAAAAATTTACTATAAAAATTTATTCCAAACAATTTAAATTTTCTTTTTTTTACTTTTTAAAAAATTAAATCTCATAAAAATTAAATTTTCCGAAACAGGCACGGTTTGTTCTACTTATTCTCCATATCATATGCTTTAAATAAAGGGGGGATTGGGCAAAAATTTTAAATATAAGATTTTTTCAAGGATTCATTTTATATCTATTTGTTTTAAATAGCAATCTCATTATATTTTAATATTTTTTATATTTTCACTTGTGTATGAACTCCCCATTCAGTTAGACATCAAACGCATACTCAGCCATGTTGTAACGATTAATTTATTAAAATTCTTAATGTAAATAATAATTTTTATTGACTTTGATGATTTCATTTTTTATAAAACTTATAATTTTAATCTTCTTTTATTAAAACCATATTCGATATAAGATTACATATAAAAAAAACAATCGATAATTTTGATTATTTTTTTTTACATTTTGAGAATATAGAAAAGTTTTCAATTTGGAAAAAGAACCAAATTCAACCGTTTTTCTTTGAGAATTAAATTTTTTTTTCAATTTTGGCATATAAAAAACCTTAACAATTTTTTATTGCTTAAATGATATTTTTAGTTTTACTTAATTTTTAAGTTTTATAAAGTAAAAAAATTACCAACATGGTTTTAAAAATCTCTCAGTTATAAAACTTATAAATTTCAAAAATTTAAACACCATCACAAACTGCAAAGTAAAAGATTGCAGCAGAAAGAAAAAAAAAGATCAATTAATTTTCCTACCTACTTTTGCAATAGAAAATAACAAGATTATATATTTTCTGTATATAGAAACTATACAATATATGGCCTATTTATAGGCG
>JAOTRH010000020.1:3633078-3662875 GCA_034768845.1 Heliamphora exappendiculata | reverse complement strand
TTTTGTTATTTTTAAACCCCCCCCCCCCCCCCCCCGGCCCTTTTTTTGTTCCTTCTATAAGAACTTCTTTTTCCCTATCTCTTTCTTATTTTCTATTGTTATATATCTCATGTTCATGGGTTCCACCCCCTCTGGTGCTCTTTGTTGAATATTTTCTTATCAATCAAAATATATTAATAAATTAACATGCTTACCATTTTAGATTGAAAACATGAATGAGCCTACTACCGCTCTTGAACACACGAGTTCATTTACTTGTATTGAAATCCAAGAGCGCCTCATTGAGCATATGCTGTTGTTATGGTTCCAGTTTTCTATGCTTTTTCTCTAGTCATTCGGAATTGATTGAATTACAATTCCACGACCTTGCATTTACCTCCTGAATCTTATGATTCTTATCTAGTTCTTTTTTTGGGTGGGGGGGGGACAATTATTCTTGTCTAGTTCATTACTAGTTCCATTTTTTTAAATATTTCATAGATCTTTCTTGGTGCTATATATTTGTTTTATTTTTGTGAGGTGGGTATGGGTTGGGGGTCGGGATTACTTATGTTTAGTCATATTTTGGGATATTTGTGATGGTGAAACTTTGCTTCAGCTCACAATGAGGCTGATATTATGCCAATACTTGAAACATCATTGCGTAACTAGCTTCCTTGTTAGACCCACATCTATACTGCTCTATGAAGCATGGGTACTTCGAAAATGGTGCCGTACATGCACCGGGTACAGGTACGACACTAATACATACCGGATACTATAATAAAGTACTAGGTACTTTTTCAATTGTTGGGTACGGTGCCGGTACGTATTGGGTATGCCATCGGTACATTTTGGGTATTGCAGCGGTACGTTTTAGGTATGAAATGGATATGTTGGGATTTATATGAATCTTTTAAAAATTAAAAGAATACCAGAGTAAATAATAAGTTATTTCTTTTGATATAAAGATAAATTTGATTAACATGGTCTAGATTCTTTAATTTAATAAAAATGTTAAAATCTTAAATTTGTGAGAGAAAATACATTTTCTAATACTTTCTCTTAGAGTTTGCGATTGCCGAAAACAACTTTCAACCAATACAATTGCCGTAGCAATTGTCATCCAGCCGAACAAGTATCGCCATTTGCAATTCCAATTAACAATTGCCACAGGCATAACATTGGGACGACAATGCTAATATGATTTAATTTTTATTTTTTTTCTCATAAGTTAAAAATAATTTTGTATTTAACATATATGTAATGTAATGCTAAAAAGTACAAAAAATAAATAAATTTATCACTGTACCACAGGCGTACCCGTATCCTATGTTTTTAGATTTCATCATAACGGTGTACCTGTATTATACCGTACCCGTATCGCGTAGGTCACTACTATTTGGTGGAGTAAGAGGGTTGAAATTCATTTGAATAAGGAGGTACGGTACTATCTTGCCAGCTATGGTCCATCCTCGTTGCATTCAATTGAAGTTTGTGTCCATGGATAATTGATATGATCAAAAGAGCGGGTCTCAAGCCAACATATTTTATGCGATTGAATATGTTGATAATTTTACCTTCATCATATTGTTGAACTTACACGACTAAAATGAAAAAAAAATTCCATTAAAACTAGTCATCCGTGACAAAAACTGATGCAGGATAAACACGAACAAGTATTTAGGGATCCGCACCTAAAGAACCTAGAAATTTGCACATAGGGTTGAACTGGAATTTACACCATTCTAAAGGAAACAATTTTTATTCATTTATTCAATTATTTGATATACCAGTTGAGGGTCGGGCCTATAAATAGACCATTGAAATAAAAGATAAGAATAATAAAATATAACGATCCTATCTAAAGCAAAATAAATCTTTTGAGATAACTCGTAATAAACAAGAATTTTATGTTAATGTTAATTAAAAAAATAAGATAATGCAAACCAGAGTCGACGCCAACTCTCTGGGGGTGAGCAGAACTCAGTGCCTAAAGCGGCATGCAAACAAACTGTACACATTTAGAGAAGAGCAGAGATATTCACAATAACTACCACAAGAAAGCCGCCCTTATCTCTAAAGGGGCCCGTCACTTCGTTCGTACCTTCATAGCTTATAGTCTTTCAACTGAATTTACTTTATGGCTTTGTCACCCCGTCGCTAGTCGAAGTTGGCTCTGTCGAGTGGGGCATGGCACCGTTCTGGTAGAACTCAAGTAGATTTGGGGCGTGGTAGTGGAGCTCATTTCTAGTAATTCAAGTAGCATCTGAATCTGGCTGCCCATGCGCAGTGAGCAAGATATTGCTGGAGGGTCAATGAAAGGATCAGTAGGGATGATAATAAGGTTCTGATATGCAACTGAATCTTTAACATTGAATGCAGAATTTATTTCTTATTCAGGTGGGAGATCAATGACATATGAATTTAGACCAATTCGTTTTAAGACTCGAAAAAGGCCTGCACTCTGAAACTGCAATTTTCAAGCAATTTCGGAAGAGAACTGCTTAGGTCGGACGCGAATCATGACATAGTCACCTACTTGAAACTCTATTGAGCGGCGATTTGTATTAGCATGGACTTGATACTTGGCATTACTAGCTTGAATTTGCTGACAAATTTTGACATGCAACCCATGAATATGGTGGACAAGTGCATCAACTGACTCGGAGACTCAGACATGTGAACTCATACGAAGAAGGTCAAGAGGTATTCGAGGCTGGCATCTGTGGACCACCTCTATCGGACGCATACCAATTGATTGATTTACAAAACTATTATAAGCGAATTGGGTGGTGGGTAAATTGATTCCCAATTTCGATTATTATCACTTACTAAGCAACGTAAAAGATTGCCTAGAGTGCGATTAACAACCTCATTTTGGCTATTTGTTTGCGGGTGATAGACAATTCTAAATTTGAGTTTGGTATAAACCACATACCACAAAGTTTTTCAGAAATAACTGATGAATCGCACATCCCTATCAGATTTTGGGAAGACCATATAATTTAACGATTTCAGCAAAATAGAGCTTGACGATGTGAGACGCATAAGAGGTTTTGGAGTGTTGGAGGAATTTGGCCACTTTAAAGAAATGGTCAACCACCACGAAATAGAGTCGTATTTGCAAAAAGTACGTAGTAAACCAAAGATGAAGTCCATATTGACACCAAACGCCGTTACTCTACCTATGACAAGGAGTTGTATACTGTTGTACAAGTCTTGCTTCATTGGCATCATTACCTCCTTTCGTATGAATTTATGCTTTATCTTATGCTTTATCTGATCACGAAGCCTTGCGGTACCTCAATCCTCAAAAGAAGTTGAATCCTCGCCACAGCCGTTAGGTGGAGTTTCTTTAAGCCTACATTTTTGTGCTTAAACATAAATATGGGTCCGCCGATAAGTTGTTGCATTACTATGCTCTTCGTCATGGATATCCACATTATCGGTTCTAAACATTTAAAAAAAGATTATCGCACGGGTCTTGATTTTGGTTGGACTTTTGCACATGTAATTGTTGACCCACACCTCGCCATTGATGACTTTTTCCTTCAAGATGGATTTCTATTTCGAGCCAATAAGTTATGTGTCCTGCGAACATCTGTACGGGAATTCTTGGTTTGAGAAGTTCACGCAGGCGAACTTTCTGGACATTTTCAACTCGATAAGACTATTGCCGAGGTAGAACGTCAATTTTATTGGCATGGCCTCAAGAAAGATATCAAAATTGTTGGCCAATACTGCGCTTGTCAATTGGCTAAAGATCGCAAACAAAATACGAGCCTTTATACTACTCTACCAGTTTCGGATTGCCCTTAGCAAGATGTCAGTATCGATTTCATTCTTGGTTTATCATGTACTTTTCGCAAACATGACTCTATTTTGTTAGTGGTTAACCGTTTTTCTAAAATGGCCTATTTCCTATTGTGCTTCAAAGCCTTTGATGCATCCCACACTATTAAACTCTATTTTGCTGAAATCGTTAAATTATACGATCTTCCCAAAGCTATTGTTTCTAAGAAGGACATGCGATTCATGAGTTATTTCTGGAAAATTCTATAGCATATGGTTGGTACCGAACTCAAATTTAGTATTGCTTATCACCCACAAACAAATGGCCAAACTAAGGTTGTTATTCGCATTTTAGGCAGAGGTTGTTAATCACACTCTAGGCAATATTTTATGGTGCTTAATGACTGATAATAATCGAAATTTGGACTCAATTTTACCCCCCACCCTGCTCGCCTATGATAGTTTTGTGAATCGATCAATTGGTGTGAGTCTGATGGAGGATACCAGCCTCGAAAACCTCTTAACCTTCTTTCTATGAGTTCACACGTCTGAGTCTTTGAGTCAGTTGATGCATTAGTCTACTATATTCATGAGTTGCATGCCAAAATTTGTTAGCAAATTCAAGTTAGTAACGCTAAGTATCAAGTCCATGCTAATACACATCGTCGCCCTATGGAGTTTCAAGTCCGTGACTTTGTCATGATTCGCGTCTTCCCTGGGAGGCTTCCTTCCAGAACTGCTAAGAAATTGCAGTCTCGTAGTGTAGGCCCTTTCCAAGTCTTGAAACGAATTGGCCCCAATGCATATATCATTGATCTCCCACCTGACTATGAATAGGTTCCACATTCAATATTGAAAATTCAGTTGCATATCAGAACTCTATTGTCATTCCTACTGATCCTTTTATTGACCCTTCTGCCCCACCACCTCCATTGGTCCCAGACCCCGTTCTTTTACCTACATTTTTGGCACAAATACACCACATTGATGATATTTTGGATGATCATATTGTATGTACTAAGAAGGGGGCCTCCAGCATTATCTCGTTCGCTGGCATGGCTGACCAAATTCTGATGCTAATTGGATTACTAGAGATGAGCTCCAGCACCTCGCTCCTGATTTATAAGATTTCTACCAGAGCGCGCAATGCCCCACTCAATAGAGTCAAGTGTGCTCACCCTCGGAGAGTTGGTGAGGACACTAGAGTCCTCATCCCAATTACACGAGTTTATCGGCTTGGGTGCGAGAGAGTGAGTGGCACATCCAGTGTCCCTATGATTGATGATGGCTATGCACTTTGATTTATTTGGCATTATCTGGTTTTAGGCATTATGTTGTTTTTAGTTAACATTATCTTAGGATTCTTGTTTATTAGGAGTTATCTCAGAAGATTTGTTTTGATTTGGATAGAATAGGATAGGATCGCCTATCTTTTATTTTAATGGTCTATTTATAAGCTCTCAACTTGTATTTCAGATCATTGAATGAATGAATAAAATTAGTTTCCTTTAAAATTGATATGGATTCCATTTCAATCCCATGTGCGGAGTCCTAAAGATTTGTTCGTGTATGTCCTACATCGCAATGAGTTGTTATCGTCAAATAGGGGTTGTCACCGACTAGGGTTCCGACCCTGGTGTTGATGGAGGTTGCCAATAGTGGTTCTGGTGTTGATGGAGGTCTAACGATTCCGACTTGGGTCTTTGATGAATGTGAAGTTGTCGACGGGTACACATGTTGTCATAGGGGAAGTCGCAACTTTTGGTGTTCTGCTAGGAGTTTGCCATGTAGCTCCTGATCTTTTGCTTGTGGAGTGGATCGTTGACGCTAATGGAGGTAGGAGTTGGTGGGGTTGGTAGTTGCAGGAATTGGTGGTGGACTGTGTCTCCTGGTGTTGGCGGCTAGGGTTTGTTGTTTCTTTTTGGTGATGGAGACTTTGGTTCGAATGTTGTAGTTTCTTTTACTCTTACTGAAAATAGAAATAATGAAAATACAAATAAAACAAAATAAAATAAGTTACAATATTGTGGTTTTTCTCCAAATGAAGTAACGAATCTTAAAATTAACTAAATAAATAAATAAAAAGAAGGAATAGAAGAAATAAATAAATAATGCAATCTAAAGTTTGGATCGTGGAACAATGACCGACGATGGAGCAACAATTGTGGTTTTTTGGGCAATGATTTTGGCGGCAGGAACAGAAAAATCTCATGAGGGAGGTATGGAAATGGAATATGCTTTGTCGAGATTGTTGGCTTAGGCTCCATCGTTGAACAAAATCGTTGGCGATCAAGATTGATTTGCTCTGTTACCAAGTTGATGTAGGGCAAACACGAATAAGCCTTTAAAAATTCGCACTTAAAACACTTGAGAATCTGTACTTAGAGTTGAATTGGAATCTACTCCACACCAATTCTAAAGGAAACGATTTTTACTCATTAATTCAATGATCTGAAACACAAGTTGAGGGCCTATAAATAAACTATTAAAATAAAATATAAGAATAATAAAAGATAGACGACCCTATGCAAATCAAAACAAATCTTATGAGATAACTCCAAGATAATGTAAACTAAAAACAAGATAATGCCAAATAAATCAATGTGCATAGTCATCATCAATCTATAGGGACATTGGATGTGCCACTCTCTCGCGTTTGCGCCAATAAACTCGTGTAATGGGAGTGCGGATTCTGATGTCTGCACCACAAACCAATTAGGAAACTTCATATTCTGTTTCTTTATCAAATAAGAAAATAAATTTCTTTCTTGCTTTCTCTTCTAACCTACTATTTTCTGGTTCTGGGTTGCTTTTGGCATTGCCAATCTATTGAACCATTTTCTCATTTCTTTCATTTGTCTTAGAGGGTGTAGCTACATGACTTGCGTAAAAATAATGTGCAGCTAAAAGGACAGGTTTGAAAAAACGTGCAGTTGCATGTTGAGAGTTGTTTGGAGCGCTGCCTTTGTTCACTTGTTATCATCCGTACAAGATTTTTGAGATAGTTACGTAGATCCTCTTATTGGCCGTAACAGTAACAGTCGCTTTTAAAAAGCGACTGTTACTGTTACGTAATGTTGTTACATAATGGATTCGGTGGCTTTCGTTACTCGTTACGGATGATTTTTGGGTGTGAAGGAAATTCACAGGTATAATGGCCGTTGTACCTTTTATAACGGGCATACGGTGTTGTAACAGGCTGAAACAGCACATTAGTTATGTTTGTGAATGACATTTAAGTTGAAATAGCACTCGTAACGGGATTACACTGCTGTCAAAACTTCAACGGTGCTATTACACCACCATTACACCACTCGTAATGGTGGTGTAATGGGCTGAAATAGCACCGTTGCGGCTTGTGTAACGGGATTTCGGCTTGTGAATGTCGAAGTTTTGTTTTTTTCATCAATAGACCCCACATTTTCTATTATTTTCAACATAAAATTATTTAATTTTTCCCATCAAACCAGATGTTATTACTTGCGAATTGTGAGATTTTCCTTAGATCTCTCGATGATCGGTTGATTTAGCTCTTCGTTTTAGCTTTCTACTCTCCAACAGGTTTATTTTTCTTTCACTTTTAATTAGTTCTTTAAGATTCATATTTGCCAACAGCTGAATATCGTGTTTGATTCAAGATCCATGAAAGATCCAACATCTATGAATTAAATTTTTTTTTTTTTTATGTTTGACAGCGGGTAGAAAGTATGGTGGTCGAGTTTTCGACTTGCTCATTTGTTATGTTTTTTTTTTAAAAATGTTCACGATTTATGCTTGTTTACATAAAAAAATTATTTCTTGTTAAAAAAATACGATACTATACAAATTAAAGTTCAAATAACAATATAAAATTTGGAATAGTGAATTCAAAATTAAAATTTAAATAGCAAATCAAATAATATGTTTTAGTATATACAATAGTTTATAGCTATTAAAAATTTAAATGATATTTAAGTTGTACATTATAAATTCATTTATCACTACATAAAAATAATTAAAATTATTTAGTAAAACTAGATTACTAAAAAATTTAGGACATATGTTGAATCGTGCCTAAAAAGTAAATAAAACTCACCAAAAATCATTTCAAGTTCCAACAAATATACTTTTGGAATAAAAACATGTGAATTAATTATTTTTTATTGAGTTGTGCGAACAAACAAAAAGGGCTCTAGTTACCACTACCGCTACGTCCCGAAACTTTGTTACCGCTACCGCTATTTAAAACTATGGAGATAATGGTTCTTAGATTATGTTACGTGGATATGGGTGGGATGAAGAGGGTGGGTACCGGTACATATCTAGGTGTCATATTCATCTAATTTTTATGATATTTTTCTAACTTTCATGTAAAGACCAGCTGTTACTTAAGTAACTTGAGCTCAATTTTCTGGGTCAAGCTGGTAGGCTTACTTTCATTGGTTATTGAGCCAAGAGAGAATGGGTCGTTACAAAGATGTTTGAACACGGTCCGTGCTTCTTATATATATTTGTGTGTTTTAGGCAGAATGGTGTTTAAACATCATTTTATGCATGAAATGGCAGCCTTATGTATAATTATTTCGTGAACTCGACTAATTAGGCATAATTAATGAGTATCACCAACTAAGCATGCGGAATGCATATCTTAATTGACCGGCACGAGTATTTCACAAATTTAGTAGAGTCCATGTAATATAATTGTTCGATGTCACATTTTCTAGTTGAGTTATAGGTAGTCCACAACTATTGGGAAAGCTGCCATCCTATTTTTTCTTTTGTTGTGCTTTCTAAAGTTATTCTAGCCTGTTTGAATATAATAGCAAATGTGTGTCCCATCCTTCTTCAATTTTATTTGTCATGAATAAAAGATGCTGATAGTATGGTTGTTGTATGTTTGCAAGAGCTTAATCTTTCTTCCACCTCCCCCTGCCCGCCCCCCCTTTTTCGTTAGCATAATAGAGCTTGTTCAATAGCATAGTATTTTTTTTGTAATGAGTCAACCTTCTTTTCTTTTCTTTTATTTCGCAGGAGCAGTTCCTTTCATTTACCTCTCATGTTTGCTAAAGGATTATTTGTTCTCTTTTGATATCAAACTCTCTCTCTAAACAACACCAAGACCACAAAACCCCCTCTCCCTCGCCCAAATTGCCGTGTACGAACCAGAGCAGTAATCCAGGCTGTTACTAACCTGAAGCTGTCTCATTTTCTACAGGCATGTGTTAAAAGGATCCAAAGTGATGAAACTGGGCACAAGCACTGCACTGGACAATATTTTGATTATTGGGCTTGTATTGACAAATGTGTAAGCCTATTTTCCTTGTTCCTTCCCATTTTCCATTCTTCGTAAATTTAAATATTTCAACACTAAGTAATATAAAAAAGGATATATAAGACTTGTATGGTTTCGTGTCTTTGAGATTTTACTGAAACCACTCTGGAACACAGGTTGCACCCAAGCTGTTTACGAAACTGAAGTAACGGGGCGATATGTATATGGTATATTAACATTATGTGCTCTTTTGTTCTTCGACCAGTCATCTGATTGATTTTATCTTCGCCACAAACTTTTGATGCGTTTGGTACTTTTTGTCAGTTGTATGGATTTTTTGAATGTTGAAGACCTTTGAGTTAAGTCAGTAATAAAGCACTAGTTGTCTAAATTTGTTTCAAGTGGATTCTTTGTAGTTGTGGTGACAAGCCTGAAGCATGAACTATAATAAGAAATGAGTTCCAACTTTTGATTCTCGCAAAAATGCAGGTGCTAGAAACAAAGCCTGTCTATGTTTATTTTGGCATTAGAGGGGAAGCCGAGGTTGAAAATTATGATCCCTATCGTCTGATCTTGTCAACCGGGTGTGCCATGAAGGAAATAACAAGTTGTTTGAATTATGTGTTTTCTTGTCCATTTTTTTGGGCATCTTTGTTTGTGTACCTTCCTCATCCTTCACGTTCATGTTCATGCTTTTACCCTTTTTTGTTGGAAGAAACTCAGAAGCACACACCCCTTTATCAAAGGTTAAATAAATCCTAATTCGCACAATGACCTTGCAAAAAAATGGAAGTTGAAATACTGCTAGTAATACTTATGTGGAACAACACTAGTCAAAATAGGACATATCATTATCTTTTTTCTTTTTATTGATTTTATAGGAATTAATAAAGTGCACACATTCACCAAGGGCCAAAGAAGTTTATCTAAAAAAAGACTTTATAGCTTCTTTAAATTTTTTTGTTTGTTTTGGTTACATTGTTTTTTTTTTTTCGATTCGTTTCGACGGAAAGATTTTAAAAAGAAAAAAATTGTGGTCAAATGATATTTCTTTTTTCTAAAGGTGAAAATAAACAAAATATAATCAATAATAAGTTATTATCTCAAATTGAGAAGGATAAATGGTGCTTTCTCCTCCTCACTTTGTCATTGGGCAAAGGTGGGGAGATAGAATGGTATACCCCAACGACACCGTAAAATAATGTTTGATCTTTTGTAATTTGTCCTTTTTTTAGATGTTGTATATGTGGGAGATTTGTGCACGCCGTCTTATATCACATTAATGAGAAGAAGTAGAAGAGGTGGTAGGGATGAGCTTCTTGTTGAAATATGTAGGTTGCTAATTGTTTTTCAGCCTTGGTTGCTGATTGCTCTTCTATTTTCTTTGCAGAAACATCATCTTTATGCTACTAATAAATGGGAATAGATTCATCTTCACGCACGTGGATTTGATTAATAGAAATTAGTTTTCTATCCATTATATTGGGAATTTGTACTCTTTACTTCAATTTTTTTTATTTATTTATTTTGGGACGACTTTTTTAGCAATGTAAACAGATTTTTTAGTTTTTTTTTTGTTTATAAAAATGATGGGCGTAGAACGCCCTTTAATTTATACTGACATCACGGTTCAATATATATATTGACACAAGAAATTTTACATATAATCACAATTTTTATGACTGCATATTTTTAGAAATAGACCCATCACTTGTTTTCATAACTCTAAAATGACTTAAATTGTGATACGTGACATCGTGGTTGAATTTATACTTAGACCCAAAAAAATCTTACATATAATAACAATTTTCATGACTGCAGATTTTTAGAAAGAGACTAATCACTTGTTTTTATAAATCTAAAATGGCTCGATCTATGATATGTGACATCACAGTTCAATTTATACTTGACACAAGTCATACTTCAATTTATACTTGACACAAAAAATAAACACTACATATGAAATATAAAATATCAAAATGTGATCACTAAATAGAATTACCATAACAAAATATGCATATGAAGTTTTTATTTTACGGGGAAATTTTTTTACATTAATGCTCGAATGTCATTTCATATATGTTTATTTTTAAATAAAAAAATAACAATGTTATAAATTTAGAAATAAAATTTAAAAAAATATTGAAAAAATAATTTAAATAGTTAAGATTTATATTTAATTATTTTATATTTAATAAGAACACACTTTAAGTGAATCTTAACCATTCAAATTATTTTTGAAATATTTTTTTGAATTTTGTTTCTAAATTTATAACATTACTGATAAAAAAAAAAATATAATATTCATATTTCATAAAACAGTCGTTTTATGTATACGGAGTATTAACCACCGATTAAACTACGGACACAGAAACTGAGTAATTGGAATTTATCATCAATTAAACCACGAGCAGAGATAAAGATTGAGTCCATAAGTAACAAGAGTTAGTATTGGGTGCAAGTATTGTTTTCCTTCATAAAAACTCAAAACAAGAGTTTAATTAGTGATAAGTGCTGAAAACAAAAAATGGCGGACGGTAAGTTTACTGCCCAAACATTTGTAACTCCCCAGCGGTATAAATCGCCCGGCTTCAAATCAACTACTTCCAAAACGCCTCTGGTTAAACCCTAGAAATCCTCTCTCTTCCTAAGCCCGCCACCATTGACAATGAAGGACGATGAGCCACTGGCCCTAGTCACAGAACCCGCCGGAATCTCATCTTCTCATCCCGCACCTCCGGAATCGCCTTCTCGGAAGAGACTTCTGTCTGATCCAAAGCTGAATCAGGGTTCGGCCGCCGCATCGTATGATTCGGCTTTGTCGTCGGACTCATCGTCCGATCGATTCCGAAAGAAAACCAGAGATCTCCCCAATCTGTCCGATTGCCACAGCTGCGGACTCCGCATCAACAACACCAACCCGAAGGACAAGCTCCGAACCCTAGACAGTGTTTGGCGCATCGTCCTCCTCTGCAGGAAATGCATAAAGCGTGTTGAATCTTCCAAATTGTGCTCGTATTGCTTCTCGGAGGCCAATGCGGACTGCTACAGATGCCGGGACTGCGACCGCCGCATTCACAAGGATTGTCTCGCCAGGTACCAGTCTTCTGCGCCTTGGTCTTATTGTTGTTCTGAATTGGGGTTTTCAGTTTGTGTTGACTGTTGGGTACCGAAATCGCTAGCAAATTCGATTAAGGTTTATAAGAGGAGGGGGAATAAGAAGAGTGTGTTGGAACCGGGCTCGGCTGGGGATTCTATGGTTTCAGTTAACTATAGCTGCCCTAAGCTACTGGAGAATGTGGTGAATGATGCAGAAAGGGTGGCAAGTGACGCAGAAAGGGCGGTGGAGAGGAAAACGGTGTTTGCAGCCAAGGCCAAAGAGAATGCATTGAGAAAAGCTTTGGTAGCTAAAAGAGCTGTGGAATTGGCAAATGTTGCGTTGGGATTAGTTACAAAGAAAGACGAGAATGGTGCAAATAATGAATGTTCAGTGACCAGTAGTAGTGCTTCTGATGCTACTGCTAGTACCGATGTTGATGCAGAATTGGCATTTCAATTGCATCGTGCGATAAACAGCTCACCAAGGATTTCAAAGAACCTGTGCTTGATAAGTTCGATCTCTTTGCCTGTTCCAAGAATAGAGGACTATAGTGGTAATTCATCGGTCAGATCATCAGGCTCAAGGGAGAGTCCTAATCCTAGTGTGAATGGGAAGATTGTGGAATCCTCAAATAATGAGGTAACTGCGGACACTGATGCAACTATTTCAGAACCTTCAGTTCATGCAAGGCCTTCATATAGTGGGCCTCGTATTAGTTCAAGTAATTTAAAGCAGGATGGTTTGGTTTATACAAGGAGGTGTAAAAAGGACAAGGAATGTCAGGAAAAAGGTGGAGGGATTGTTGGAAAATGCAATCCTGGCGATGACATTAGTCTGATATTTGAGCCTCAGACTTGCTGTAAACAAGACGACTTGGAGTACGAGTTGCATCCAGATGACACTAAGAACCAAAATCAATTGATGTATGATGGAAATGCTACTATGCTGCAGGATGGAAGATGCTATGGGAAATGGGATCGCTATATGATAAAGTATAGCAAGAGGCCTGTTGGCTTGAGGGCAATTTCAAATAATGAGACTAAGTTTCTTTATGATGATGATTCTTGTGGTGAAAGTAAGGCTGGGGCTGTGGGACTACCTTCAAAATTTTCCAGGGAATGTAGAACATTATCTGATGCTTCATTTCAGTCTTGCGCCATTTCTTTACAAGCTTCAGCTTGTGAAAGTGTTTCTTCACAAGATCCATCCTGAATTAAAGAGGTAAGACCAGACACTTCACTTGTCACTTTGGCCATTACTAATTTGAGTGAGGGGTTTCATCTTGATTGGTAAAAGAGTTACCCTAGTTAATTGAAGAAAGATTGTCATCTTTCTCCATATCTAATTGTGCTCCTTGTCTACATACTTCAACTTAGGTGTCTTATTTTTGTGCCTACTGTTGGCGCACAATTTGTTGAAAAGTTTGTTCACTTGCCCAGCATTTTTCATAATTGAAATCTTTACTACATGCTACAGTGTGCAATAGAAGAAATTTTGGAGTTCACGGCTTTTGATGTGTTCCTTGTAGAAGCAACCAGATGTTGCCATAGTCCAACTGTTTTTTTCCTTCTCTTCCACGGTTGTTCCTCGTGGCATGGCCGCAGCCGAATTATTGTGCTTATCATTGTTTCAAAAAGGAACCTCAATGCCTCTGGTTGGATCAAATTCTGCAGCCTCTCATCCCTGAATTGGTTGCTTTATGACGTGCTTCTCACCTGTGCTGATAGCTAGATGATGTGTCCCATGACCAATTGTTGAACTAGTACCAAATCCATTTTGTCGCCCCCCCTCCCCCCCTCTCCCAACCATTGGGTGTCTGCGAACAAGAAGCCAAAACTAAATACAGAGGTCAACAAGGCAGCTAGCAATGCTGTTACCTTTTCCTCAAATGTGAGAAACAAACTACACATAAAAACTATGCAAAATTCTCCAAATCACTAAGATTACAGACCCAAGGGGCAAAAGGTCCTCCTTTAGATCTCAAATAGCCGAAAATGTGGAATTTAATGGCCGTTGAACCTTAGCAACTCTTTTAATTTTAGGTTCCACTAAAAAAGGCTACTCCCCGAAAATTCTTTCAAAAAGAAGTTCGGGTTCCCTCGCATGCACTCTAGTAGGCCTTATATATGAAGGATACTTCTCTTGATTCTCTGTTGGTTTTTTCCCATTTGTTTCCTGACTGGAAGAAAGGAGTCTCATGGGACAAAAAAACGAAAGCACTCAATCTATGTATAATGTAGTTGTCACGACAATTAGATCACCCCCTGTAAAAGTAAATGAATTTTCAATTATAGTAGGATTACACCAAGGATTAGCTTTGAGTTTTTTATATTTTTGCCTAAATTATGGATAAACTAACTAGATATATTCACGATGATGTTGTATGGCGTATGTTCTTATTAACTTGTTCACCGATGATATTATCTTAGTAGATGAGACTAGGAGTGAATTAACGCTAAGTTATAAATGAAAAGAGAAGTTTTGGAATCGAAAGAATTTTGAGTTAGTTGAAACAAAATTAAATATATAGAATATAATTTTAGCAGTAATATGAGTATTAATAGTGAAAAAGTAAGATTCAAAATCAAGAGATACATAGAATTAAATATTTTCAATATCTACGTTCAATTATTAACAAAGATGTAGAGATTGCAAATGATGTAATCCATACAATCAAAGTTGGTTGACTCAAGTGGAGGGATGCTTCTGGCATTTTATGTGATCAACAGATTCCTACAGTATTAATAAGTAAATTTCACAGGGTAACTTAACGACCAGTAATTCTATATGCGATAGAATGTAGGGCTAAGAAAGTTCACATAAATAAATTAAGTGTTGCTGAGATGGGAATGTTAAGTTGGATGTGTTGTAAGATTAGAAAAGATAAAATTAAAAATAAAAAGATTCGTGGAATGAGAGAGGTCGCACCAGCTGAGAATAAGTTGAGAGAAAATAGATTAAGATAGTTTAGACACATACAGCATAACCAGTAGATACAGTAATAAAGAAAGCAATAAGATAATAAGTAATAGAAATACTAGTGGGAGAGATAGACCTAAATTGACATGGGTTGTCGTATTAAGAAAAGATAAGAATTTATTGAAACTAATTGAAGATATGGTTTTAACAAACCAGAATGACGTAAAAGTATTCATGTACCCAACTTCAATTGATTGGGACAAAAGCTTAAATTGGTCGAGTTAGGCATTGCTGAGTATCCTTTGGTTAATATTCTTGCATTTAGGGGACGGGTCTTTCTTCCCACCTAGTTGGATGAATCTCTTTCTGCCCCAAACACGGCACCCTTCTCATAATTTATGTGAGAAAATAATTTTTATTATAAACGTAATTAAAAGTCAAAACACATGTTGAACACTTCTTGATCCTTTTTAAATTTGGATGATAATAGGACACGAGTGACTGTAAACATGCCACATACATGGAAAATAGGAGAATGTTGCAGCCCATGTTGGATGAAATCCTCATCTTATACTTTTTTCTTCCCTTTTTTGTGAAGTGTTGTAGGATTATTCTCAACATTTACTTTCACTTTTGATTTTTGCCTTTTTCTTTTACTCTTTCACTAACCATGCTTTCAAAGTAAATGGTGGTTTATGATGTGGGAATTGCACCTTTTCAGATGGTATGAAATGTTATAAAGATCTACCAGCTGCAGCAAATATCCATCAGCTGTTGGCAACTGAAACAAAGAGCGAAAGAATAGCTCATGTAGACTCGATTTGACGGAGAAATGGCTTAAATTGTAATCTGTTGGTTATCCTGCACTCTTGATGAGTATATAGTAGACTGCATTTGTATTAATTCTGCTTCTATTGAATGACACCACTTCTCAATTGGACCTAATGTTAAATGTGTTTCTTGAACTTAACTGTACAACTTCCCATTTTCTGTTGAGTCAAATAAAGGATTGATTCATAAATTTTTCTGTGCTATTTGCATAATTCTAGATTATTGTTTCTATGCTATTTGCATGATTACATAGGTAAGAAATTACTCTTGTTATCAAATACCCTTTCCTTGATATATGTGGCAATCAAATTGGCAGGCGACATCTAATTTGTTAGTCTTTTAATGTTTCTAGAGCTTGATTGTGTTGGTAAATCATCTGGTTGTGGGGTTTCAATGCAAGGGTTACTCGTCAAACAAAAAAAAAAAGTGTTGTGTTATGTTATTGTCCATGTTTTCTGATGCTCCAAGAACTATGTTTCTCTTCTGTTTGGATAATCTGAAGTCATATGTTATAGGGATTTTGAAGGCAAAGGTTGCAACCTGTCACCTGCATTAAAAGAAGACCCCAAAGTGGCCCACTCTACTTGCTAACCATTAAACTTTCTCCTTCCTGTGATCCTTCTTTTTCCTTTCTCATTGCATCTCTTTCTTTTTCTTTTTTCTTTTCTTTTCTTTTCTTTCCTTTCCTTTCTGGTTTGTGTTTGTGCATTCAAACCCATAATCAATTGTAGTTCCAAAAATTATGGGCTTCTGTTGTCTCCCACAATACAAGTCATGATATTTGAATATATGAGTCTGAGAAGTATTATGTTATGGCCTAATGTGGCAGCTTCTGATTTCTTATGATAAACCCATCATGCATGCTTTTTCCTATGCTGCTGCCTTCTGTTGACCTTTGGCCACCAACATTACCTCCAAGTTTGTAGTAAAAAAAAATCAAAGGAGAACTCCCACCCACCCACCAAAGAAAAGGGATTGTAGATATATTAGTACACAGGCATACTTATATGTATATTATCTTACTATATAATAAAAACGACAGCAATTTCTGCCTTTTCTTTCTCCTTCCGTTTTCCTCTGTGCGTGGAATGCACACACGGAAAACGCAGCTCACAGATACGGGCCCACAGCTCTAAATGCTTTGTCCATGTGTTGTCTAATCCAGTAACTGCGGGACTCCACTTCTCCAGTCCTCCTTCAACTGCCACTCTGTTTTGGACTTTCGTATTATGCTTTCACTGCAAAGACCTCGAAATGATCTTACTGTCTTTGCCCAACTGCCGCCATCATTCCTCATGCCACCATAACTCTAAAATTTTATTGGCTGGCCATATGGTGGTTCATGCAAAGCACAACATCTGATGAACAGTAACAGAGAGAGAGGGAGATATTCCAATCTTTTTGCATTCTGGGTTTTTTTTTGGCTCCAATCTAATGCAGGTGAAATTATGTTTGTGTTTGCTTGTAATTCTAGGTCTGTTGGATGAGTTTAAATCTGCTTACATGGGAAGAATGGATGTGAATACTGTTATTCTTACTATTTGATTTAAGAAAAGTGAAAACTCAACTAAACTAAGCTCTGTAGTTGAAAATTTTATTGAACATTTTGATGTGTTCTTTTTTTTTTGGTTGGGTGTGGTTTCCATCTTTAAGTTTATTTGGGCAGGACGATCAACATGATGGAATTAGAATTAAAGTCATTTGTAAAATGCTAAGAGTAGCACCAATTGGTATGGAACTTAATAACATGGTTTGGTCATGTCAACGAATAACAGTAAATGAAAAAACTGCTCTATCCCTCACTTGAGCCTTGGTGTATGTATACATTTGTGCATATATGTTCAGGTATCAGTTCTTTTATGTGGGTTTCTCAATGAACTTCTATTTTGGACTCAGTTTTTGGGTTTCGGTATGTTTAGAGTCACCCTTGTCCTGGATTCATGTTATTTTTAGATGGGATTGATCTTTACATTCTAATTACCCTCATTATCGAATTCGCATAGGTGCCCCAAGTAATCAAGTCATTCTATTGGAATGAAAGGACTAAATTAATATCTCAATGCACTATCCTGGGCAGGAGGTGAGAAAGCAAAAGAGTATATAAAAGCTACTGAAGTGTGCTCTTTATGGAGTCGGGTAACCAACACTTTCAGAAATGGTTTTGCTTTGCTTGTGCTTTTTCTGAAATCGGCAAGAGCTATGTCGTACATGTGTATATATTCTATGCCAATAATTCTCATATGTTCTGTTGTTTTTTTTCTATTTTTAAATTTGTTAGGTCTAAAATGTTATAATGTAATCTATTTTTTAGTTGCAAAAAAATGAAAGATAATGAACACATCTTTTTTTAAGTGGTTGGAAGTAGTTGTTTGATTGATGACCCAGAAGATGATGTGCTCCTATTCCAATTCCTATCTCATTTGCTCACTTTGGCCTGGTGTTTACCAAGGAAAGCTAAGATTCGGTTAATGAATATTTATCAGGTTTGTGAAAAAGTAGATCCCCGAAAAGCCATGACCAAGGTCTTCCTCAAGAAGCTGTTCTCGAGGCCATTTTGGGTCCAGTCTATTTTGCGTTTCATCAATTTCTCCTTTTTTTTTTGGTTCATGATTCTGTATGAAAATGATAGCAACTATATATACTCCCACATATATTTATTGTTGCTCCACATTCTGTCTGCCCCTAAATTATTTATGAGATATACATGCATATCTGTGTATGTGCTAGGTGCACAAGATGCAAAGAATAAATTGTTGATATTGGGTGGATAGATGGCACTGTGTAATATTATGTATTTTTTCCCCTGAGAGTATAAAGGATCCCATTTGAATGATTTGCTATGGAAATTCTGTTATTGTAGTGATTTGCACATGGGTTTTTAATTTCACAAAGCATTGATGAACTAGCTATGTTTAAGGGAATTAAAGGTTGTTTTCTCCCATAGTTCTAGAGGCTACTGTTTATTGGTCTTTTATTTCCCGACGAGCAGTGGACTATGATTTTAGCTATTCCTTTTTTAGTATTGTGTGATCGTTCATTTCCTTGATTTTAGATTGTAATTTGTAGAACCAAGTATTTACTGATCAATGCCGACTTACTATTGATCTGGATTCACAAGTGTAAAAGACAGAGGGACAGGTTGGACGAACCACGAAGGTGTTATTGGAGGTACTATGACTGATGATTCGTCAAATGAATGGCTTGCTATGGATCAGAAGGTACGGCATTCCGGTGCCTTGTCAGAAAATGTTTGTGCCTTTTTAGCATTTTAATTGCATTTTCTCATTTGTAGATTACACCTCTGTTCCAGGACATAAAATTTCCCTTATTATAGTTTAATCCCAATATTTAGCCCCATAGCAGGTGCATTTAATTGCAATAAGGGTTTTATAAGTATCAAGTCATAAATAGACATATAAAAGGGGGTGGGAAAATGCCAGGTTATGGCAGATTCTTCCTACAAATGATAAGTGGTCTAGGAGTATACTTTAACATATATTATTTTCGGATGGTTACTTGTAAAAAAAAGGGTATACTTAATTGATATCAGGTTCGAATTTCGGAACGAGAGAAACATAACAAACGCTCATTATAGTGTCAAACGGCAACAATGCCTAGAAGTACACTCATACTTTTGACTTTGCAGGTGAACTCTTATCCAATAGTCAAAGGGTTTACGGTGATTGGAATTAGAGGTGCTGATTTTGTGCGAGTTATGGTTGTTGCTGTTGAATCTGTTCTCAGCAGCCAATCCCAGAGGTAAATATTCCCCCTTGTTTCCTGAAATTTATCACTAGAGCTGTTTGACAAACTGATAGCATTTGATTAAATATATAGCTATGTGACTAGTGGAATTTTGTTGATCTCATCGCCAGGTTTTAGCTACACACACACTCCAATGTACTTTTTTTTCATTCATAATTTATTCTCATTTGATACATTTAGATTTCTTTTATTTTACTTCTTCTCTTGAGAAATCGTTGAAAATGGTAATCTTCTGCATACATGGTTAGAGTTAAAATTAAACAAAAATGAAGGGTCGCAAAGTGTGTATCAATGAAGTAGGACAATGCAGTTTACGGTAAATTGGATAGGGCAGCTTGGTATCTGTAAATTAAATTGGAGATCTCTGTATTAGGTGATTTGAACAAATCAAATTAAACTAAGCTTTTGTCAAAATGAATTGGGGTTGTTACGTTAATCTTTTTAGACTATTCTGCTATGAAAAGAATCATATTTTCAGTTAATTTCAATAAATTCAAATGATTTAAACAATTAGCCTAATTTTTGCTTGAGACTTTGATGATATGATTGCCCTACCATTGTAGATGTGAAACTCAGGCGCGGGGGGGGGGGGGGAATATGATGTATTAGTGTTGATTGCATTACAAAATAATATGTTTATTTACAAAAGTATACTGTTACATGACCAATGTTGGTATATGGCTAGTGACTGTTGAAGGAAAATATTTCAAAACACATTTGGGTGTGATATGTGCCACAAAGTTGATGATACAATACAACCATGTATATCAATATTATTATAATATTAATAGCTTATTATAATTTTATTCACAATTCTAAATAAAACTATTCAATCTGGGTATTTTATACTAGTCGAATTAAGAGATGCAACGAGAACTGCGCTCGCAATACTTTTTAGAAAACAAGCAAAAAAAGTATTTTTATGTGATCTACCATCCTTGATGTATCTTAACATGGAGGTAAGTGAGTATGCTTTTCTTTACGGATAAACTATAAACAAAAATTTGAAAAAAAGAAGAAGAAAAGATTGTTATTTTAATCTCACACTATTATATTTTCAGGAGCAACTTAATTTACAAGAAAAATAGATGAATAAGCGCATTTATATAGCGTATTTCTTTTATGTGAAGTTCGGAGAAGACAAATGCTCCTTTAACTTAAAATTATTGCAATTGAAGATCTCTAGCTAAATATAAAACTCATTTATAGTTGTGACATATTATTTTTTATTTTATATACGAAGTTATATGATACATATTAGATGTGCGAGGATCTCTTATGGGTAAAAAAATGCTTAAATTTTTATACAAGGTAGATATATTGTTACATGAATAAATACTTGCTTAGTTTATTAATTACCAACGTTTAGTACATGCATTGCACGTGCTTTAGTGGCACTTTCACTCAAGAGGTGGGATAGGAGTTGCATCTCTTTTTTGATGTTGTAAACCTGATGAATTAATTATTCATTTCAACAGCATTACTACATCAGTTTCGTCACTGTTGTGTTGAAAATCAATATATATGCGCGATTAAAGTAATGTATCAAATTGTATTAATGTACATTCACACTCATTGGTAAGAAATCTTTTATTTTTTTCCGATAAAAAATAAAAATTATATCTGATAGAAAATTTAACACGTTACTTTAATAATGCATTTTTATTGATTTATAACACCACATGACGGGATTGATGTCGTGCCGTTGTTGGTAACGAATAATTTCTAAAATTGTTACATAACTAGCGGGACTTGAATCTTATACCTCAGTAGTAAAGAGCCTAACAGAGCAATGTATGACCCCAAATATTTAGAAAATTATTAGGTAATGTTGAGTATTATATGACATTATTTACGTGTTACTACTGATAATAAAAATATGTAATATATATTAAGTAAGTTATTTTTACTTTTTAATTCTCAATAAAAATAAATTAATATTATTTAATGTGGAGTGGCTTTTTGGCTAATTGGGTCAATTATTAGTCTTCTAGCATTTGCCATAAAAGGAGTTGACGACAAATGGCCCCGTTTGGTGAAACAAACTTGGTTTTTTACTGACATTGTTTAATTTTTGGCAATAATTTTATACTTTTTAAAATTGTTTTCATGAAAAAAGAAATAATAAAATATAACTAAAAGATAAAAATAAGCAATATAAAATTAATTATTTGTTTATTTGATTTTTTTATATATATTATTGTCAATATTTTTTGTCTTTTTACTCGTTCCGCTAAAATAAATTCAAAAAATTATAATAACTGGATTCAATGACAAAATGTCTAATATAAACAAAAATAAAAAAATTAACAATAAACTATTATTTCAATAGGTCAATTTCTAAGGCTTCGTTTGGCAATTAGTTTTAAGTTGAATTTTTTGTCTTTCTATTATTATTATTTGTTTAAAGTCAAAAAAGTTAAAAAGTCTTGTTTGATAATTCAAAGGTTTTTAGCCAGCTTTTTATATAAAATAATTTTATATATTTTTTAAAAACATTGAATTTTTATTTTACATATTTATTTTTTATTAAAATTATATTTTTAAAATCTAGCCGTCAAAATTTATTAAACAAGATTTATATTAAATATAAAATTATGTAATTTTTTTTAAAAATTATAATAATATTTTTTGAATTAATTTTTATTTTGGATTAAAACTATTTTAAAAAAAATTTTATTTATTATTTTTTGGCTTAAAATTACTCTCTACTGTTCACCAAATAAATTTTTTACTTATTTAATATAAAACAATTTTAAGCAAAAATGGGTCGAATTGAAAAAGTATTTATTTATTTGTTAAATATTTTAGGTTGATTTTTAGATTCTTTGTTAAATATTTATTAAATATTTTATGTTTGATTTTTGTGAGATGTAATTTGTTGATAAATTCGTGTATTCAGAGTTTATTACAAAAAATATAGATTCCATTTGAGATAATTACTTATTTACTTATTTTATTTAATTTATTTTGTTTTTAATAAATTTTTTTTATTGTTTAGTTAAAAAATTATACTTTTTGAATTCATTTATTAAGCTGAAAGAGTAAAATTTTTAATTAAAATATAAAAAAAATTTAAGCAAGATAAAAATAAATAAAATTTAGTTAATAAGTCAAATTTTATATTATTTATTTTTATTTTTAGTGAATTTTTTATTTTTTAATTAATTTTTTATACTTTCTTGATTCATCCCATCTAGTGAATCAATAAAGTAAAAAAAATTAATCAAAATTAAAATAAATTAAAAAAAACAAATAAAAACAAAATTTACAAATTTTACCCCAAAGTGGCCTATACTAGATATATATTATTGCATAAGCTTTGTAGAATAATGATATTACTATTAACTTATAAATTAAAATTTGTAATAAAAAGTATAAATATTTAGTAAAAATTATAGTAGGTAATTAAAATAGAAAAAAATAATTATAATTTATAATAAAAATTATAAATATTTAAAATAAATTATAACTTATAACTAATAACACAAAATTAAAAGCTAAACACCTAATATTATCCTTCATGAACCGAGCAAATATTCAATGCTTTTGAATTAAGTTTAAGTAGTGTTCTAATTTTATAATTATTAATATATTTAATAAAATTTATTATTATTTTTTTATTATTTTATTTAACTTGTAAAGATATGTTATTTAGTAATTTAAATAGCACGTTGTTTCAAAAACATCAAATAATTATTACCGAAAATCACATGTATAACCGTCATGATCAGCGAAATTACGTAAAATCCAGAAATATCAAGAATGGCTGAGCCAAGGCAAGAATCAAAAAGGGCAAAACAAACTTTTTAAGGAAGAAAATGTGCTCTCCATGAACCATTAACTGAGCGAAGTTAAATGACATAAATACCCTCAAAACTTGAAGTTGAGAAAACGAACATAAGAGGAAGGACATGGATAAAATAGTAAAAAAGACAAAAAGTGCTTTGGAGTGGAGCTGACTTTTTCTGACCAAGTTATGCTGTTGGGACAACACAAATAACATAAATACCCTAAAATGAAACGAAGACACAAAAAGAAGCAGAAGGATAAAATTGAGAAAAAAGAAATCTCCATAAATGTGCTATGGAGTTATAGTGTTGGATATAACTTGTAATAATATATAATATATTTAATAAAAATTATAATTTATAGTTAAAATAAAAAAAAAATTTAAATTTTTTTTATAAATATTTAAAAATATAATAAATAATTAAAATTAATAAAAATAAATAAAAATTAAACAAAGAAGCTTGGCCAAACATAGTTTATAAATATAAATAAATATATATATTTATTTTAAATGGAGTGAAAGTATTATTTATCAAAATAAATAAATAAAAATAATAATAAGCTTATCCAAAAAGAAACAGTAAAAAGCTTAAAATCCTACCAGAACTGCCCCAACGGCGCGGGCTCTGGGTTTTAGCTTGGTCGCCTTTTCTTTTGCCCCCTTCTCCACTCTCCATTATTTACGTCCGCCGCCGGCATCCCGTGGTCGCCGCCGCCGCCACTATCACTACCACCATTCTTCTCCGTTACTCGTATCCTTACATACATTCGACTGATAGCAAAGCAATTGACTTCGTTTTCTGAGAAAGGAAAATGACGAAATCATAGAGACCGAAACCCAAAAAAGGAATTATGTGGTATCTTTGCGTGTTCTACCACAGATTGCTGGATTACCGGAAACCCGAAGTCGAATCTCTCGCCGAGCTGTTTGGTGCCTTCAATGGCAGTGACGGCGACGGCGACAGAGACAATGGTTACAGTGAAAACAAGGGCAACGCAGAAGCGAAATCCCTGCAATGGAAGCTCCCTCATCACCACCATCCGGACTCTCCATTCCACTTCGTCAATCTCCCTTCGGAGGATTCCGCCCGTAACGTCGCCAACCGAAGTTAGTCCTACCCATATTTCAATTTTATTTTTCCCCTTCTTGCATATTTTATGGTGGATTGTTTGTCACTGTATTGATTTATTCTGTAATGATCGGAAATGTACTATGCCTTTCTTTTGGAGTGTTTGCCCGGGATTTCATCTCACAATATAGGCCATGTTTGGTTCAAAGACCAAATTTATGGAATTAATAGTGTATTCCATAAATTGTGTAGTTTGTTAGTACACGTATTTTTTTTTTGAATGCACTACTAGTCATGCGAAATGGAGATAGGATAATTTTAATTAAACTTGTGATTAGAAAAATCATAGTTAATGTGATTAGTGACTACGCACCTAAGGTAGAATTGGATGAATTGGATGACCGTACTAAAAGAAAATCTTGGGATTAGATGGATGAAATGGTCCAAAAAAATACCAGTAGGAGAAAATAATTATAAGAAAGATTTCAATAGGTACGTAGGAAACAAGAGATAAGGATGTGATAAGATTTATGGGGAATTGATTTTGGTGATCGAAATAAGGTTGGAGAAGGAATTTTAGATTTCAGAAACATTTAATCTTATATTTATCAACACTTCTTTTAAAAACAAGAGAAAAACACTAAATAACTTTTAAGAGTGGGTCACATAAAAAAATAGATTATTTCCTTATTGAAACATAGATCGCCTAAAATGTAAAGATTATAAGGTATTCCTAGAAAGAGCTTATAATCATAACATAGATTTATGTTACTAGATATTCATATTAAGGGACAACATAAATCGAGAAGAGATATTAGAATCCCACGAACTATATGGTAGAATTTTAAATGTGAGAAATTAAAAATTTTTAAGGATAAAATGTGTAAAGAAGTAAAGTGGGATTTAGAAGAAGATACTAATATTATGTGGAGTACAATGACAAAATATATTAAAAGGATATCAAAAGCAGTCATTGGAGAATTGAAGTGAAAATGCTCTATAACTAAGAAAACTTGATAGTGGAATGACGAGATCCAAGTCATAGTAAAAGTAAATAAGGAATGTTTTAAAAGGTGAAAAAATGAGAAAAATAAGGACAATTTTAGGAGTTGTAAAGAAACTTGTAAAGATGTTAAAAGAATATTTATAAACTCACTAAATGGAGAGAAATGAGAAAAAAAAAGACCTTACTTAAGTTAAATGCATAAAAAGCGACGACTTAAGGATATTAGTAAAGGATGGGAAGATTAAAAAAAGATGAAAAATCTATTTTGAGAAATTATTAAACAAAAAAAATATAAAAAGATCCAGAGGTGAGGAATCTGGTAACTCAGATGAAACTAGAGAATATCAATTCTATCATAAAATAAGAAAGTTTGAAGTGTAAATTGCAATGAAGAGAATGAAATTAAGCGAGGCTTTTGGACCAGATAGTATTTTTATGGAGGTGTAAAAATGTTTAGGCAAAGTGGAATTGTTTTGGTTAACAAAATTAGCTATTAGACTGGTGATTTAATATGGGACAAAATGTTGTGCTGCTAAGAAAAACTACATACATAAGATGAGTCCTGTTGAAATTAGAATGTTAAAGTGGATATATATTAAGACTAGAAAAGATAGAATTATGAATAAAAATATTTGTGAAATGGTATGGGTCACACTAATTGAGGACAAGTTGAGAAGAAAATAGATTAAGGTGGTTTGAACACGTACAACGTAGACCAGTTAATGCAGTAGTAAGGAAAAACGATAAGATCATGTGTAATGAAAATACTAAGTGAAAAGATAGACCTGAATTGATATGTGATGCTGTATTAAGAAAATGTATGAACAATTGAAACTAACTAAAGATATGACTCTTAACATGTAGCCGACTCTCATTGATTGTGACAAAGGTTTAGTTTGATTTGGTATTAATAATGTAGTTTGTTATGTACCGAATTGTATTTGATTGGGAGTAGGATAACCTATGGATAAATAGTTTATTTTTTGGTTTGATATTACTCAAGTGGGATTAAATTTAGTAATGTACAAAAATGTTGGGACTAATTAACCTACACTTGAGATGGGAATTTATTGAAGGAAGGGAAAATATGTAACTTCAATCATTATCTCCCTTCTTTTTATCCCAGGACTAATAAATGCACTCGGGTGAGATTAATTTAGTCATTTTAAGGGGTTAAAATCCGTTACATGGGATTTATTTGTAAGAATATATAGTTGGGTTATCTTTCCATTATCAACATTGTTAGAATATACTGTAATTATTATTATTATTATTATTATTATTATTATTATTATTTAGTTTACTAGTTTGTCTATTACCATTATTAAGATTTCTATAGCCTATGAATTTAATGTATTCCTTCATTATAAATCAAGTCTTTTGGCTCAATATGCAATAATATTAGTCTTTGTTTGCGTACATTATTATCCCTAGAAAATAGCTCAACAAAGCATTAGATTATATGGGACTATTCTCATACAGTCCAGTCTAACCCCAACCAAACATGCCCTATAGTTTGTAATAGGTTAAAATCTAAGTTAGAAAAGGAAGAAAAATGTACAACTGCAGCTGTTAGCTTTAATTTTTTGCATTTTGCTACTGTATTATTTGGGCTTAATGCGGCACTTGTATTTGGCTTAGGGTTGGTGATGGCTTGTGGAAATTGCAAATTAGTAAATTTATTTTTTAATCTGTTGCTGGATGGATTGTGGCTAGAATTTTTCAAGTCATCCCATCCATTCCTAGTCTTCCTCTGCCTTTCCTCATTATTGTTGTGCCAGTGTTACCAAAATATGTTACCAAATTACGATTATTCAGGGCTCCATGTTGGAAGATAGGCTGAACAGTTGTGAGCCTAGATTATAGATGAAATGAAGTATATGAGATCAAATACATTAGCTTTCTAGTATTATATTTAAAAAATAAAAAATAAAACCATTTCTATGGCCTTTACAATTTCTCTATTAATTCCTGTAACTTTGTACGAGGCTGTTTGGAATAATAACCGCCTTTGAATTGATAGGGTACTCTTTGGCATGTTATCATTTAATCTTACATGAACTACGGGGTGTTTACTGCTCAGACGTGTTTAGGGAACTCATCTAGTACTATTGTTTTGAGGAGTTGGAGAATTGGGTGATTCATTCAAGCCTACTTTGTTTCTTTTTCTTATATACTTCAGAGTTCATTCACTGCGCATATGTATTTAGGTAGTGTGCAATATTGGTACTCTCTCTCATCTTGAAAAATTTCAAGCAACAGAGGAAATATGCAAGATGAAGGTAGTATGATAGCAAAAATTCTCATATTTAGAGTAGGAGTTAATAAACATCAGTCAATGATGGTAATACCAAATGCTTGCTTTTCTGTAGGGCTATATTTTAATATGGGAAACATTGTTAATTTTCTGTCCCAGTCTTTTAATATTCTTTCACATTCAAGTTAGGGGTAAATCATCTAAACCAATGAAATAAAGAAAATGATTAGAGAACTATTGACCTGAGTTACTCCCTGTTGCCAGAGAAGTTTCAGGGCATATTCTTTCTAGCACCATTTGAATTATTACAAACATCATTCGTCGTCCTTCATTGGTACACTGTCATCATGCATGTACTTGAGGTTGTATTTTATTTGCATGCATTCTTGAATAATCACAATAACTGTTTCTTTCCTACTTTATAGTAAAGGTTTTTTTGAACCCTCTTTGCAAAAAGGATGCTGATACTATTTAGCAGCGCAGCCAGTTGTTTTCTTTGAGAGATTAAAATAATTAATCAGAAACACTATTAGATGCATATTCAAATATAAACCTAGAAAATCTAAATGAAACAAGTGATATGATCAATAAGTTCAAAATTAGACATATGACAGATTGAAGATTTTATGAAAGAATCTTTTCTGGATAATGCATTACATCTTACCTTGTGTCACATTATTTCATTTGGTTGAAGCTCCATCAATACCAAATCCTAGAGTTTTCAAGTTTGTTCTAGGAGATCTTTATCACTGAGCTTATGCAGAAACAATCTTACAAGAATGCCTGGTTCTGCTGTCCTAGTGTTTGGCAAAAACCACTGCACACCTTTTGACTTTAGAAATTCCAGGTATACTTGTGAAGGGGATTTATGAACTTTGGGGAGAAGGAAGTACTTATGAGGAGCTTGAAGAGGCCATAAAAGCATATCCAGATGAACGGAAGTTGCCATACTTGACTTCTGAAAGCACATTCAAGATTACAGTTGATAGCTTTGGGAAGGTTATCAGCTTCGAGGAGCAAAATGATCGCATTCAGTGTTTCTCTTACATTCCTTTCAAGGTCTGGTTCCTTATTATAATTTTTCTTTGTTTGAACTTTGGAAGAGGCCTGACTAGCTGTGTAATGAAGTATACTGAATTTACTCTAGTGCTTGCATTCTATTAACTGAAATTGCATGAGCCTTCAGCCTTTTGGCACTTGCTATGCTTTCTATTGTGTTTCTTTTGCGCCATCCCTTGCTTTTCTAGGAATTTCAGTATTTGAATATGCGACCTGGTGGTTATACTGCAATTACTGCCAATAATCTACTCTCATCATTTTCAGATGAATTATGACTGATGAAGTTTTTCAATGCACATGTACTTAAAATAACTAATATTTCCTATAACTTTACATCTTACCTAATTGAATCTTGAAGAGATGTCAATTTCAATGCATTCTTGTCGATTGTTACTAAGGCAATTTGTTTCAGGGTCGAGTCAATTTACGAAATCCAGATCACAAGTTCTGTCTTATGGAAACTGATGATTATGGTAATAATAATGGGCTTCCACCTGTTGTCCAAAGGAGGATATTTTTTGGTCGAGAGGTGGGTACTGCTGATAGGAAGCTCTTGCCCACGTATCAGTTAAAAAGTCGCACATATCTTGGCCCTACAGCCATGGATGCAGAAATGGCTTTTCTGATGGCTAACCAGGCATTGGCCGCGCCAGGAAAACTTGTATATGATCCATTTGTTGGCACTGGGAGCATTCTTATTGCTGCAGCTCATTTTGGAGCAATGACAATGGTTTGCATTTTTCAGCTCTGCAGTTTAAAGTGTCATTATACGTATTCTCCAACTGAAACCTTTTCTTTTGAAAAACTTATATGACTGATTGCAGATTCTTTCATATCAACTAATGTAAATTATTCAGGGTGCAGACATTGACATTAGGGTAGTACGTGATGGCCGTGGACCTAACTGTAACGTTTGGAGCAATTTCAAACAGGTGAATTTGCTATATGTCTTTGAATCTCTTTTTTTTGTGTT
>JAOTRH010000020.1:3568922-3622986 GCA_034768845.1 Heliamphora exappendiculata | reverse complement strand
AATCAAACCCAAACTCTTTTCTGTTTGATAGATGTTTGTGGCCGGATGATATTAGGAGAAAAAGGAACAAGTTAGCTGAAATTGCTGGTTTATGAATATTGGATGCCGATTAGTGGTTTAGGGTTTGAATATTGGGGAAGAAGAAGAAGAACAAGATATGCGCACATGGTTGAATTAAAGAATAATTTTTATTTAAAAATAAAAATAAAAATAGAGTATTAAAGTTATTATTTAATTGAAGGGTAAAAATGTAAAAAAATATTTTCTGTTAACGGCGTCTGCTTTAGAAGACAGACATGAGAGGTCAGTGTAATTTCAGAGACCATAAGAGAGATCCCTGTAATAAGCTTAAACCTCAAGGGAGGTAAGTGTAATTATCCCAATAAAATAATAAAAAGACCTACAAATTAAAAAAAAATAAGCAGGCAAAGTGGCCAAACACCACCGAAATCACCCAATACTCCTCCAATACTCCACGACTTCTCCAATACTCATCCAATCAATGCAATCAACAGATTCAACACTCAGCAGCTTCGAACACTGTCAAAATCACCCAAAATCCCAAATCGCAACCTCGGCAACACTCAAATCGCAAATCAAACTCCAATCGAACTCTAACAGCACGATCGGCAATCCAAATTGACGCTGAAAGCCTAGAACCCTAGATCCGAACTGAAATCGACGCTGGAACCCTAGGTTCGAAGAACAAGATGAGTTTGGAAGAGGCGAAATAAGTTCAGAAGAGGCTAAAGATGTTCGGGAAAGCAAAAAAGGCACAGAGAAGTTCGAAGAAAACAAAAGAAAAAGAAAAAACGATAAGTTCTCGCAGTTGTCGTTGTGTCAGGAGGGGGGCCCGTATCGTCTGTAACGACCGTTACAGGCCGATACACCACTGTTATCCGTTACGTAACAAAAGTAACGGTCGATACAGTGGAGATTCTCTGTGCAACCGATACCATCTATCGTAACAGAATCGGCCCTTCAAGATATCGTTATGTAACGGCCGATCCGTTACGTAACGGCCGTTATTTAGATCTCTATGCATGGCTGACCTTGTTTCAGCACAAAGGGGCAGATGGATGCTACAATGGTAATATTTGGCCATCAAACGTGAGAATGTTGGTTCAACAAGGAAAGACTCATCATGTGAATAAAAAACAAAGGTTAGACTTGACATAGCAAAACCTTCTGGAACACTGGTTGATGTAACCAACACTCAGTAACGGTTTAATGGCAAATTTTGTTCTGGTATTGCATGATATTATGGGACAATGCAAGAAGTAACCAACCAAAATTGAAATGCTTGTTTGTGTGTGTGTGTGTGTGTGTGGGGGGGGGGGGAGAATGATTTCTTGCTCCTTGGAAAGGAAATATCCAGATATGGTTTTCTGTTAAAGAAAGATGCAACAATAATGGTGGAAAATCAAGATCTTTACTCTCAAAGAAGTCATCTCACAAAACAAGGGTCCAAATATAGTGCAGATGGAGGATGAAGTCCATGCTCCATAATTGATGAAGCAATGTTATCAAGGATGGACACAAGCATCATACTTGTGCTGTCTGACTCATCACAATCAGTTTTCCCCTTTTTTGTGGCCAGTAACAAGGGAAAAACCAAAGATTCTGCAGATTTCGCAGGGAACGCTTACATTGTTAGAGGGTAATGCTCCCACATCAATTGTGTACCATAAAACCAACCAATGATTAAAACTAATTGTACAACAGGCGGTCACAGGCATGTAGCTTGTGCTTAGAAATGTGAGGTGCCAAGATAGCAACATAGTGTGCCTTTGGCAGCAAAAACTTAGGAAACTAAAAGTATTGTCAAATATATGAGATGACAAACCTTTCCAAAATCTCTAGTGGAAATAATAGATACCACCCGCTTATTCTCAGTGAACACATTGCAGTACTTGCTATTGACAGCAATCGGGTTAACCTTGAAGGTAAGAAATACAGCAGCAATCAGGAGGAAATTGAAGATAAAGAAGAAACACTCAGATGAGAAGCCAACCACAACAAGAATATTAAATCTGCACCAACCGTATACAAGCACCCAGGTATCTCAACAAATTTTTCAATGGTTCCAGTTACCGGAAGATGGAAACGATGATAATCCTGCATCAACTTGAACTGTTAAACTTGGAATATAGAAACTGAAACATGCAATGTTTTAATAACCTTATTGCTACATTAAACAGAATTGCACCAAATACCTGGGGTGCCAATCGGAATATCACCAAGGATCCATCCATGAAAGCAGTGGAGGATATTTCGTTTCCCAGAAGACCTTTAATAGAAAACCTTTGTCCCTAAGAAGAAAGATCCCATTTAAGAAATAAAACAACATTAGGGCTTCTACCAACTTTAAAACTCACACAATACTAAAAAAAATTTAATATAGTGATTTGTCTTTTCTGCCTTTTTCCATCCAACAATGGAAATAGAGGCCAGTACCAGTTGTTTCTAGCATTAGTTTTTAACAAACCGCCCGCAGCTGTGTTACAATGTGCCAGCATTATTCTTATATACATGCATTCTATTGGTTCTATACAAATTTTTGAACTTCACCCAGCTGCAGGTTGCATTTTCTCATTGTCTTAGCTTTTATTAATAAATAATTATAAATAGAACAAAATGACCAAAAATGGTTTGCAATGGAAACAAGTAGATAGAAATATAGAATTATAATGGGTGAAGATATTCATTTCACTCTAACTGCTGCTTCTCCCGATATCTGCTCCCATACCTGTTCTCAAACTAGTGAAAACATAAAAGTAACCAAGCAACCTCTGGAAAACCAAAAAAGAGTTGTGGGTGATACCTTAATCCAAAATCTTAGACTATCTTCAACGGTTCTGAATGCCATTAGACGGCTATCAGCAGCACATATAGCAACATCATCACGTTCCATGAAAGCAATTGGTCTAGCACCAGGTTTTAGCTCTCTTACAAAAAAATCATTAAATGTCTGCACCCACAGAAACTATGCTCAATTTACTCAAAGATCATAATAGTAACTGTCACAACAAACTTAATCAAGCAACAAGGATAATGATATAGCATCAGAATCAGGTAAGAGATAAATTATCACAATAGTGTATTGCTCTAACTAGAGAAAACATATTTTTGACTTTCTGATTTGGTTTAAGTTTTATAACTCAGAGAAGAGCAGGCAAATCCCAAAAGCCACTCACTCTGTACTTAGTAACCATTACGTGGAGTTGATTTATGTAAGCAAAGGGCTTGGAAAAGAAAACTATAACAATATGCCCAAATAGTATGACATAAAAACCATAATCTACTCCTTCACCCCAACATGATGATCAAACATCAGAATGTGTCAAAGTATAAAGTTCATTCTTAAGAAACGCTCAAGAAGGAATATTCCATTTCTTTTTGTGCACCAATTAAATGAATTTGCAAGATTTGTCAACTTCTTAACCTGCCTTAAAATGCTCCAACGGGTATTTGATTTCGGCCAAGTTGATTTGATCCTACAACACAGTGGCAGAGATCAATTAGACAAAAAAATGGCATGCTTCATGCAACTTGAAAACTGCATGATTATGGGCTAAATTATGAACTCGCAATGGAAGGCTACCCAAAGTATGAACAACGTTTAATTATAGGCTTACCACAAAAAGGCAAAATGAGATGCATGCATAAATAAAATACTGAAAGTATAGCCTGTGGATGTAACACCATTAGAAGGAAGCATATTCCATCTATATTTTTGGTTAATCTGTTCCATTATGCTCCAACATTTATTAAGATTGCTTAATTCAATTCAACTGAAAAACCAGAGACCACCTTTGAATCATCATTTCATATTAGGAGGACTAGAGGCATACAGTAGGAAAAGGATCAACAGAACACATGATCGACCTGCTAATTATTCAAAAGATAAAACATGTAGTGGGCATCCAAACGTGACGACACACATACGTGGATAAAAAAAATATATACCCCCTTGACCAAGCTTTAAACCACAATTTCATAGGGTCAGCTATATAAATCAACAAGCCCTCCTTGACTATGAATTTCAGATTGCATGTTCATGAGATACAGGGACACCTTTACATTAGCAGCCTACCTAACAAACGTACATGGAGAATCCATTTGAAAAAATCCACTCAACATAGCCTCAAATGGGATCTACTTTATGTCAATTATTTGCATCGTCTAATAATATTGTAAGTCATGTTAAAGAGGTTTCACTTAAGGTTTCATGAATCATCTATAAATCACAATCTTTCTCTCTGCCATGAAAATATTGGGTCCAAAAGCAAAATTCTAAAGATAACAAAACGAGTCCTACTTACAAACATGAGCACATGAATAAATTTCATTCCATTATAAACATCAAAACTATGTTATAATATTATCATGAGAGAAACAAATTGAAAAATAATTCTTCTCCACTTAAAAGATAAGAAGAATACTATTGCTCAAAGGCACAAGTTACTAATTCTTACTCTGACATGGAAGGTAACACTTAAGTACCTCAATTATGGTATATTTAGAGCTTGTTTGTGACGGCTTAGATTATGGATAACAAATCTTTGAGAGTTTGGCATGGCATAAGTGATTATGCTCGTAATCAATACACACATAAAGCATACCTCTAAGTTTGTGTGTGTATAACCGTATATGGTGCATCATTTATTTAATTGATAGATGCATCTAAAGAAAAAGATGAATGTTAAAATTATATATTCTCTGTATATATATATATATATGAAAATAAATCGTATCCCTGAAAATGGATCGATGTATCGCAAACTGGAGTCTAGTAGCACCCGTTGTTGAGTCATCCCCTTCTCACTCATCTTTACAAACCCCTTCTATATTAAGAGGATGAGCAATATTGTAATACATCAAATGGCAAGAGGCATATTAGGAAAAATGATTTCAAATGACCAAATGTGAGAATGATGTTTTCTAAAAGATAATTAGATCCAGTTTGTGTGGAAACACATTTTTACATATTTGGCAAACACATCATTGTGTTACCAAATGGATAGAAATTTGGGTTTGAGCCCCAAATGTACATTTGGGGGGAAGACGCGTGGTTCCAAACACATCCTTGGGGTTTGATTTCTATTTTTGTTTCGCTTTTTCTTGTTGTTGGTTCCCCTTTCATTTGTTGCTAAAATAAGAACTAGCTCGTGTATTAGAGGAGCAATTATTTTGTGGATAATCAAACATATATCAAGTGGTGACAGAAAAAACCAACACTGTACTAGGGTTCTAAATCGCCATATCTAAGACTTATTTGTATTGGTGATACAAGCATGTATCGACAAATATTGGATAATATCGGCAGATACATTCGTAGATATTGGTATATGAGGCCCAAACTCCCGATACACATCAACTGATACGATACATAACAGCCGATATTTAAAACCATGCTCTGTAGATACCGGGACACGAAATCTTGCCCATGCACGCAAGCATATACAATTATGAGAAGTAAACAACTAGGATGTGGCTCGCTTCACTCTTCAAAGTCCGCTCTAAGCCCTTTCTCCTTTTATTTAAGAATAAGGTAAGCTCTCCCCCAATCTTAGAGTATGAAACAAAAAGTCAAAATCATCCGAAACAATATAAGTAGGATTTTACCCAAACCCGGTTGGTGTAGTAAGGCAAGCAACTCCTCATTCTGAAGAAGAGTGCCTCCCCAAGCCATTTTAAAAACAAGAGGAGGATTGCACACAAGTGAACTTTCAATCACTAATAAACTCAAAACTCGGATGATTATGCTTTGGTTCTTGCCAATAGATCTATCCAGTACAAGGTTTGGTTTCCTAATTTATCCATGCAGAAATATCGCTTAAATTGATGACAATATTAGCAAGGGTCACTTGTAAGCTAGAACTACGAAAAGATGCTTTAGAATTAAATGGTTTTAAGATTAGTATGGCTAAGACAAAAAAAAATAGCAAGTAACTTTAGCAAAGGTCAAATAGAAATGGGATAACTATGAGAAGCTATGACCAAGGAGACCAAAAAGCATGATCACTTCCACTTGTAACACTAGTAAAATAAATACTTTTTTTATGAAAAAGAGTCTTAAAAGATTAGTGCTTAGAGATTAGTGTGAGTAAGGTGAAATGAAAAAGCTTCAACAAGGACTCGCCATCTCAAAATACCAATCAAATTGGTGTAACTTTGATAATTAGGTGCAACACCTGCTATGTTGTACACAGAGAATGATGATAAAGAAGTAACATGAAGTAAAAAGAGCCTCCATTTAAAGAATGTTATTGATCAGAAAAGACCAATACAAGAAAAGATAGAACAAGAATGACAAGAAACAAGTGTGCTTGTCACAAGCTAGAGGTGGCACCAGTTTGGAATAATAAGATCAAGATTTGCCGTGGCCCAATGACAACAAATGAATCTAATATTAACTATAAATGATTTGATTTAAGTTAAACATGGTGGAGACACAAGAGGAAGGCCAAAAGCCAAGAAAAGAAATGACAGTTATGACTTATGAATATGACTGGTAAAGGGGTGGCCCAAGATAAGGTTAAATAGAGAATTCAGGTAGCCAACACAAAGCTTTCGGAATATATGGAGTCATAGCTGCTGCACAATGTCAATGAACCGACAAGTTTAGACCATGATGTTACAAACCACAATTTCATCGTTGTCCGAACAACACGTTGCGTACTTGCAGATTCCTTTAGAAAAATCAAATAGCATTTTTAATCAACTGCAAAACTGTCAATGATGTAATCATTCAAAGTGTAGGTTCAAATGCATATACTGGCCGAGTGGCTTAAAGAAAATACACGAAAACAATGCTCAGTTCTTGCTCCTTGTTTTTGTAAAATTAAAACTGCTATCCCCCGTGGTTCATAAAATTAGGTCTTATTCACTGAATTAAGCATGTTTTAAATGTTTTCTAATTGTCCCTGTGAGTTAATTTTTATTACTATTGTATTGATGATGAGTGGGGATATTTTGGGTAATCTGTGCAATTCTACTTTTATACATGTTGAGGTATATAGTTTTCAACCTCTGGACTTTAACTTGGTATTAGAGAGTTCAATCTTGTCCTAAAAGTACTTCTAATAGTTCGGAAATCGTCGGAAGGCAATCAAAGGTGCAGGTTAGGGCTTCTTCAGGATCTCGATATAGCAGTTCCTGATCTATGGATATGTTGCGATAATCAAGCTACTACGTTGATTGATAAAAATCCAATTTTTCATGATTGAACCAAACACATCAAGATTTTTTTTTTTTACCAACAACAAGAATATGTATTAATTAATTAAAATAGATAGTACAATAAGTGAGGGGGCGAGAAGTCTACCAAGAGAACAAAACAAAAGGTCTAATAGCCAATTACAATAGATCACAGATTGCCCTCCAATTGTTAGATATTAAAAACAAAGTAATGCCCCTGAAAAGCAGAGAAACTGAAGCCCAAAAGGATGAGAAATTACACACTCTATCTCATAAAGAAATGACATCCACAATCTAATTCTCAAAGATCCTTGCATTGCGCTCCAACCAAATCATCCAAAAAGTTGAGAAAAAGATACAATTCCACAAAGTCTTTGGCTCGAGCCTCCTTCCAGAGACACTCTTCCAAGCTGGACATATTCGATTTGTATGCTTCAACTTGAGTGAGTGTTAGAAAGTTATTTTTTCGTATTATTGTATTTATGTTACGTATGGCTATTTTGACAAATCTATATTCTTCTACTTTTTAAGTAGAAGTATATGTGCATGCAGGCTGCACACATGTCTCTGTGAAGACTGGCCTCAGCCAAGAAGCATTCAAAACTGACGTTTTTATGCTATGCTCATGTCTTTAAGTGACAGTTAACTCTGTTTTGCTATTAATAAATGACCCCATCTGTCCTACTAAATTTACTACTCTCAAAGCCAAGAAGCAGAAGCATTTCATTATACCTAAAAACATGATGACAATATCAAATGTTTACATTTACTTAGGAAGATATCATGCCTCAAAAAATTTAATGAACTCGGGAATATCTTTAGCAGATTCAACTGAACCCATTTTCTTGCCCTGCTTTTCTGAGATGCTCTGCAAGAGTTCTTTCGCCCCTGAAAACAATAGTAGCACCAAACTAAATGAAAAGATCAGAATTTACACAAAACTATAAACAAATGCGAGGAGAAAAGTTGAAAGTCATCTTTTAATTTACAATGGAAGATCAATAGGTGCAGCAAACAAAGACTGCGAGGTGGAGGCCAAGAGAGGCAAGGTTTGAGAATTTTATCTGGTAAAAAAAAAACGCAATGGTCTCTGCCTTGTTGGAAAATATGTCCTCCATTAAGCGAAATGATAAAAACAATTTAAGTACAAACTTAGTTCAACAATCTTACCTGGAACACGGGTTGTTTTGGCACATAGAAACGGAAATAATACCATCGGAAACGACGAATGATAAGGATAGACATATATAGATCATGTGTCGCAAATGTGTGACGAAAATTGTAAAATTTTATTTTCAACGTGACCCTCCCCTTTTTTCATTTCCTCTAAAGCCCTTTCATGTCATTAGAATTGTATAAATTTCTTCTAATGTTTAATCTTGTAAAAGAGAAATATGGAAAGAAATAAGTACAAGGTTTGGAATCATTAAGTTTAAGAAACAAAATAGAAGTTTTGAAATCGCTAGATTTACTAGTAGAGTTTCCCCCTCATCTTTTTGCTAGAATAGTAATGATAGTTATGGAACTTTGATTTAACTTTCCAATACACTAGAGGAACAAGGATTTCAATGACTGTAGGAGCCTTATATTGATTCATACCCAAAACCAGTGTATGGGAATGAAAAAGACAGACTGCAAGATTATCAGTGTACGCCACCACCTTACAAATTTTGCAACATGGTATTGCTAAGAACTTAACAACGATAAATGCTATTGCTACCTTTGTCCATAAGGCCAAGCCCTAATTTAGATTGATATATGGCTCTCATTGATAGAACAATCTTTCCATCAATTAATTCCTCCATTAGCCTCTTTGTCCTCCGATCAAAAACCTAAATCATTAAAATCAACCATTAGAATTTGCTTCGGAATTAATGACGTGATTAAACATCAACAACAATTGTAAGACTCTACAACCAAATAAACGAACGCAACAAGAATCACAGCACACGAGTTGAGTCCCCTAATATTGCAATTTGTCTCCATGCAGAAGTTTCCCTAAACAAGGACAATAGTCAATCTATACACAGAAGAACTGAACATTCTAAATTGATTAGCTTATACATGGATTATTTTTTATGGAAGGACGTGAAAGGAAACATAGAGAAAGCAATTGAATATGAAGGATGAATATGAAAAGTCAAAAGCAATTAACCCTTTGTGGTCCTCTCCAGTCCCTGGACCCTGCATACGCAGGAGTTTCGTGCACCTGGTTGCCTTTTTTTTTTTCTAACAAAAATGGTTCTCTAATAAGAAGGTTACACCGTCTACAACATTACAAAAAATACATTTAACCACTTAGAAACTAATCAAAGTCACTCTAATGAGTAGATCAAGTCACCCATTATATCATACATGCACCACTTCACTATAAAAGATCTTCTTGCCACATCCATTTATAAGCTCTTTTTTTGTGAATAAAAATAGAATGGAACAATAGGTGAAGAGACAAGAAGTCCACCAAAGGAACAAAATGATACAAAAAGATTACATAAAGCAAGTTGCACACCGCCCTCCAATCTCTAGAAAAACAAACCAAGCAAAAAAAAAAAACAATGCCTTTAAAAGGAGGAGAAACCGATGCCCAAAAAGAAGATAAATAACATACTCTAAGCATATAGAATTACTGTTTGCAACTTTATACTCGAAAATATTAGCGTTGCGTTCCAACCAAATTATTCAAAAAAATGTAAAAATAATGTAATTCCACAAAACATTCGCCTTCTTGTTTGATCCAAAGCCTCTATAATCAAAACCATTTGTACACAACTTGTCGAAGTTACCCAATAAGAATTCACCAGAAGAAAAAACCTTCTCCATAGAGAAAAGCTATTTGGTTTGCTCTTTTGCAACATGTCATTATTCAATAGAGTTCCATAAACCAAAAAACACATAAATATCTTAACTTTAAGAAGCTCTGCCACTTCTCAAATTTTCTTATGGTAAGGAGAATGAACTATTGACCACACAACAATCCCAACCATTAGCTTAAATCTCATATTTACTTTTAATAACCGAATGCCAAAGTGAACATCTCTCAATAGGAAATCTCTATAACCACTTACCAAGGGGAGCAACATTCCTAGCTATGATATTTCCTATCCCCAAACCCCCTTTATTTTTAGATTTTGACACGATTTCCCAGTTAACCAAACGTTCATTCTTACCCTCCTCCATACCTTTCCACGGGAAATTCCTCATCATTTTTCAATCTTATTGCACTGAAGTGTACCTCCTCCCTCTAGAAAACAAACTTCTTTCCACTTCTAATCTTTCATATCCCGCATTAAATACCAATGAGATTACTTTTACCCACATTTACCTTAAAGCCTTAAACAATCTCAATAATTCTCATCATGGAGAACGTGTTAGCCATCCAAGATTCCACCCCATAAGGGAAAAAAAAATATGATGCCATTTGCAAACTGTAAATAAGATAAAGACACCTCGTCCCTACCTCCTATCAAACCGCCCACTAGGCCCACCTCTTTAGCCCTATCGATAAGGATAAAGCTAGGATTTGGGTTGGTAAGGGTCCAAGAACATATCTAAGCAAAAAAATTCAGTATCGCGTAAACTATTAGTAGAATAATAGAATTCTATAATTTTGGCTTACCTTCAAAGAGGTATAGTTATCTATTTATAATGACAAAGAAGAATTACAGAATAGGAAGAAAATAACTTGCAAATCAAATAACAATCAACAGAATCCTAACTTTCTAATATGTTGATTTCAGTAATCAAACCATAATTAATGAGATCATAATTTCTTAAAAAATATATTTTTCAACACTCTCCCTCAAGCTGGGACAAAGATATCATCAAACTCAGCTTGACAATTGAAAACTTCAATAGAGATAGTTTCACTAGACATCCTTAGGATCGATCTCCGGAGGTGGCTTCTCATTTTCCAAAACCCAACTAAGTTTTATAACAATGCTACTGGAACAACAACGGTAGCCACAAAAAACAAGAACAATGCTACCAGAACAACGGTAGCCACAAAAAACAAAAACAATGCTACCTGAACAACATTGATAACTCATCAAAACAAGAACAATGCTACCGAAATATTGATAGCCCCGCAAAACAAGAACAATGCCACTGGAACAATGGTAGCCCCTAAAAAAAAGAACAATGCTACCGGAACATCGGTAGCCCTCAAAAATAAGAATAATGCTATCGGATTAACATCAGTAACCCCTAAAAATAATAATAATGTTACCGAAACATCGGTAGCAGGTAAAAAAAACAATGCTACTGGAACAACATCGGTAGCCGCCAAAAGTAAGAACAATACTACCGGAACAACATCGATAGCCCCAAAAACCAAGAATAAGAACAAAAGAATAACAATTCTCTAAAAAAAGCACTGTTAAAGCCAACAATAGAATATATTGAGACTTTAATGATACACCAATACCAAGGAAGCACAATTATTTGAAACTCGCAACCCACAACGACGGGGAAGAGAAAGAACAGCGACAGCTGCGAAGAAAAGAAAAAAAAAAGACCAACAGAGGTGAACAAAGGCGAGCAGCAATAGTGGTGGTAAGGGAAAACCAACGACGGCGGCAAAGACTTCGACGGTGACGGTACCAGTAACAGATTTGCAATACCAGTGAAAGAATACCAGTAACAAAAGTGAGAGAATGCAGTGAAGACGGCTAGAGTTTCTAGACATTTTTTTTTCTTTTCTTCTTCATATTTTGACTGTGATACCAATTAGAATAACACAATTCAATAATTTTGACTTACATTCAAAGAGGTATAATTATCTATTTATAACGATAAAGAAGCATTACAGAAAAAGAAGAAAATAACTTGCAAATCAAATCACAATCAATAAACTCCCAACTTCCTAATATGTTGATTTTAGTAATCAAACCATAATTAATAAAATCTTAATATTTTAAAATATATTATTTCCAACACTATTAATGCTTATGGTTGTAATTTAAATAATCAAATTCAATCTGAACAAAATAACAACTAGAAAAAAATGCAAATTTATACGATGTGAACGTAAAATCTCCAACATTCAACGTTCAAATCAAAAAAAAAAATGTACAAACGAAAACTTCAACAACAATCAACAACATGCCAATAAAAACAACAAAAACAATTGTTTAAGAAGAATGACAAGTTCAAAACCCGAAGTTTGTTACAGAATGAGCCTACAGTAATCTTGTAAGAATTTATTCAAAAAGCATAAAAATAATAACAAAAATATTAATAAAAATGAAAATTACACGTGTTAATGTTAACTATCTTACACATTACAAATATAAGACATTAGGGAAATGAGGCCAATATTAAATTTTTAAGGCTTAATATATACATAATATTGGGAGGTTTTATAAACAAACACAAGGGTGGCCATGGCCCCCTTGCCCGTTGCTCTCTCCGTCCATGCCGATCAACCATATTCCCTAATGCGTTCACTGCTAAAGTCTAAAGGAAAGGCAACAGTAGATCGCCTTGTCTCATACGCCTAGAAGGCTTAAAACTCCTAGATGTCTTCCCATTAACAATAAAAAATATATTACATGACGCTAAACAAACTTTAATCCACAAGCAATGCCCTTCGGAGCACTCAGTTAATTGGGAATGAAAGGAGGGGGTGTTTAATCGTATTATGTTCATGTGTTCTATTAATGTGCATGGGGGGCCTTCGTTTAGTTTAGCCTAAAGATCGAAACTTCTTTCCTAAAGTGAGGGTTGTTTCCAAGGGCTTCCCTATCCTCTATCTCCTCCTTATCCCCCTCATTCCAATCCCTTTTCAAGATAATACAAAATCAAACCTAATCATATGCTTTCTTAAAATCTATTTTAAAGATTCCACCTTCCTTATTAGTATATTTATCTTCAACAGCCTTCCAAGCTGCAAACGCATCATCTAATATTTGCTGCCCCTTCACAAAAGCACCTTGCATATCAGAAATGGTATCGCACAAAATGGCCCTTGATATTTTCGACAAAAGCTTACCCAAAACTTTGTACAACGATTTTACCAATCTAATAGACCTAAAATCGCTTATTGTCGAGGAATACTCCTTTTTGTGACAGGCATAAAGAAAAGCATTGGTACAAGCGTTAGCCACTCCAATGTCAAAAAATTCCCTAAAAATTTTACTAGGTTGATTTTCACAATTTCCAACAATCTTGAAATGTCACCCAAGTGTAGCAACCAGACCTAATGATTTATCTCTATCGCACTCAAACATTGCCTCTTTTATCTCTATTTCCTCAAATGGATAGCCTTGCAGACTTTAGAAGTCAATTGGAGCCCATTCTAAGCTTTCAATCCTAGGACTTACTATCCTCCACTTGAATGCAAACTCGAATAAAAGTTAAAAACCTCATTAATAATTTGGTGTTCTTTATCCAAAAATCGGTTAGGATGCACTTCCAATCTTTCAATGAACTTCTTTCTTCTCTTACAATTGCTACCCTATGAAACAATTTGGAATTATTATCCCCATAACTCATTTCATTTTTTGCCTTTTGACCCCGAAAATTTGTTATTAAAAAACAATATCTCTAACTTGGTTTTTAATTTGATCTTAAGTTCCCACATGTTCCCATTCAGACCCCCTCTACCCTCACACTCGTCCGACTCCTCGATCTTATGAACTAGCTCTCTTTTCAACTCGTTCAAGAACACCTCCTTGTTCCAAACTTTAAATTTATCTTTAATGGTTTTCGATTTCTTCATAAACTTAAACTCTCCCACCCCTAACAATTGCAGCTCTCCCACTAATCCTTGAAATATTTCTTGAAAAGACTGGTCGTTGGTGCTCTAACCACATGTTTTCATATCTAAAAGGTGATGGCCCAATTTATGAGCTTCTGACTCTGCTCCCCTCAATTACATAGTCATAACCAACAATATATTGTATTTGTAAAACTAACAACTCAATTAACTACCAAATTCCGATACATATCCAGGTCAACTAAAGCAATTAAGTTTGGTATGCCGCCTCAAACAAGCAAGAAAAAAGTGAGAAGACCATTGGGGAAAGGTAGCAGCCAATTTCTGAGTAAGCAAAATCCTGGCTTTGATGTTATAACAGAAACTAATAGAACAAACATTAACTAAGAAGCTCCATCTGCAGTATAATGATTTAATGGAACTTCATGGAAATGTAGTTTCCTCAAGCGCAAGCCCAGAGAGGGAGAGCATACCACAATATGTGAAGCGCTTGACCCAGATCTCAAACCAATGTCGTAGGAGGAAAAATGAGCCCATTCGCTTAATTTAAACATCCACCTAAAAACAAAATAATTGATCTCAGAATTCAAATCATAGGACATAAAGTCCTGCATAAAATTGGAAGGAAGAGTTGCATTATCATACATAATCAAAAGTTCAACATTCACAAAGTACCCACCCATATGAAGCCTGTTTATCAGTCAAGAATCCCCCAGTCATAACCTGATTTCCAGTCCCTTCATCAAAACACAGGGTCAAATGAATCATATTGTTCAGCTTATCTGAATCTTCAAGAACTTCACCACAAACAGGGCAGCGATTGAAAAATGGTTCCCTGCAATGAAGACATACAAAATATAATGAGATTTCTGAGAACCCCACCAGTCTGAAATCTACCTGGACTAAGCATGACCAACCAAAACAAAAGTTGTAAGGTTAAGCAAAATGTGTGGTTCATATCTTACCAGGAGACAAGATACTTCCAGAAAGTGACATCTAGTATCCAACACAAGGTATGAAATATGGTGCAAGTAACTTGCCACAAAAATTTTAAACACAATCTTCTGTTCTTCATCAGCCAGGATCGCAGATGCAAATGCATCTTTGATGCCTTACCATAGTCCCCATCAACTCATTACCACAGGTCCACAACTTTCATGAACCTAGAAAGAGTAAAAATGAGAAAAGACTGGACTTCTAAACCACATAATCTTTTATGACTTATCACAAGTAAAGAGGAATTGAAGACCAAAAGTCCTAGTACTGCGCCGCCGTTCCTACTTGCTTTTTCTTTCTCCAGAGTTTACCTTCTAAATCATAATTATAGAGTTCATCCAGATTTCAAAACAGGATGAATGAGCTGCCAAAAAATTAGCATGCAAGGCTAAGAATGAGATATAACTCTTTTCGAAGCTTAAGTTTGAGGTCCAACTAACACAAAAGAAACAAGACTGAACTAACTGGGTATTCTTGCTAGCGCCACTAGTGTACCGTGGATTTTGTTGGGATTGTAACTTCCTGTGTTTGAGTTGGTGGAGTTGCATTTCATGGATCGGTACTTCATCAGTTTCCCATTTCGGTCATAACCAATGTAACAAACACATAACATATCACAATATATTCAACAAAATGTTGATTTTGGCCCTTTGGGAAATGCAATACAATAGATTCAATTGTTTAAATAATAAGATATGGCTGCTATATAGACATACAACTCTCAAATTGATATTCTACTTGTGCTTTGCATGAAATATTGTCAGTACAACTATAACACTGTAAGATAACACAGTAAGCTGTCTGGCCAGTAAGCTGTGAAAATACGGTCACCAACTTGGCCCAAAAGCTTAGACTCAGGGTTATTTTAGTAGTAATTGGTGTTTCAGTATATATTATTCTAATTTTCCTGAACACTTCACACATCGATGCGAGATGGATGTATCATTTTCTCCCACTTTAATTGGGCAACGTACTCCTTGCGCCCTATCATCCAGTAACTTTTCCTAGTTGGCTGATGTGTATAGCAGGTAATATGCGACCACAAAGCTGTCAATAAGTGGACAGAGAGCACACTAACCTGGCCCCCCACACTTCTCCACCACACACAGAACTCGTTGTGGGAGCACACTTGAGAGCACACTAACCTGGCCCCCCACACTTCTCCACCACACATGGAACTCGTCGTGGGAGCACACTTGACTCTGATACTACTCATAACAACCTACTGTATGTTCTCCCAGTTGGATCACCAACTTGGCACAAAAACTTAAACTCAATTCATTTTAGTAGCAACTGTTGTTCTATTATAGGGGTGTTTGGTATTGCTAAAATTAGTTGCTTATAGATTATGGCTGAAGAACTTATTGATTCTAACTTTAAGTAGAAATGATTATAATGTTTGATAGTGCTGAAAACTTATAAATTTTAGCGATCAAAACTAGCTAATGCTAAAAGCAAAAGCTGAGAAACACCTCAAAGCGGCTTCTGGAAAAAAACTTCCCAACCAAGAAAAAAAGTTGCAAGCAGCTAAAAGCTTAAAACTGAAGTTTTGCCAAACAAATTTAAACAACTTTTTTAAAGCTAAAAGCTGAAAAGTATGTCTAATAAGCTTTTCCAAACACCCCTATCTATTATTCTAATTTTTCATCAACTTAGCTCATCAGTAACTTTTTGGGTTGGCCAATGTGGATAACATGTCATATGTGACCACAGAGCTGTCCATAAGCAAACTGAGAGTACACTATCCTAGGGTCCCTGCCTCTCTCCAGAAAATCTAATCCAATATACCACCACGAATCCCGTCGCGAGACCTCGGCTCTAATACTACTCATAACAAACTACCACATGTTGTCCCAGTAAACTAAACTGTGAAAATAGACTCACCAACTTGGCTTAAAAACTTAAGCTCAGTTATTTTAGTAGCAATTAGTATTTCATTAGATATTATTCTATTTTCTCATCCCACATCAATGTGAGAAGAAAAATTATACTGTATTATTTTAGTAGAAAAATCCATTGCATAATCATTATATTGTTGATCAACTTTTCTAAACTATTAACCTTAAATGCATATAGCCTATGACATGGTAAAGCCATTTAAGCAACTTGCCAAATTGAACTTTGGGGGAAAATAAATATATTAGAGTTTCAATTATATTGAAAAATTAGGCCACCTCTAGGTTGCACTGTGAGTTCTAACAATTAGAAGGGCAAAAAACCAAACAACAACAATCAGACAAAAAAACAAAACCAAAAAAAGAATAAAGATAGAGAAGGAAAGAACTTGACTTGGCAAAATAATATATCATAAAATGAGTTATTGCATGAACAACAGATGTAAGACAAAACAAACCTCACAGACATCAAGAGTTGGTTACCATTCCAAATACATACATGCTGATAGAGAAGTCAGATATGCTATCCGACAAAGCAAGTTTCATGCAGCAACTCTGAACTTATGATACTAACAGATAATAGGAAATTAAAATGTACAATGGAAACAAACTTTAAATACAACATGGCCAAAAGAAAATTAGTGGAAGGGAGTTCTCAACATCCATAAATTGCCAAATAACACTAGAGAAGGTATTATGGCCTCTATGAGGTTTATATAAGACTTGGGAAGCCATGTTAATCATTATTAAGTTAAACGTATCATCTGCCCTGTAAAATCATGTTAAATAATGGTGAGGGGGTACAACATCAATAAAGCTTATCAGAAAAGTAACCAACTAAATTTATTTGTCTCTGAGACCATGCCTAAAATCTAATATGATTACATTCGACTCTTAAAAGATTTTACTTGCAGAAATGACAACAGACTATCAGAAAGTAATATTAACAAACATAAATCTCTAGATAAAAAAGTTGTGAGATTAGACAAGAGAAGACATTGTGTTCCAACATCATGCTTGTGTGAGATTTACATATTTCAGAAGCACATTAATTAATATTGAGTTAAACTCATCAGCCATTCCAGTATTCCACAAAAAACATATAAATAAAATGGTTGAATGTAAAACCTTACCCTGACTCTTAAGACTGACCTTCTGGTTTAATTAATCAAACGTTAGAATGTAAATTCTTTTCAAGATTGACCACAAGTTTTAAAGGAAACAAACAAGAAAAAAAAGAAGTATGCGCACAGATGGTTTCATGTAATTTAGAAAGCAGATGCACAGTCTCTCTAAAGGAGTGAAGAGGTGGATACTGGACTCTAGAAAGAAAAGATATAAATCAACGAATTTGTGCAAGTAAGTACATGTATTGTACAACTGTAGCTAGATTTACAACAAGTTAGAAAATCTGAGCTTACGAATTGCAAGCCTTACCCCAAAATCAGATAAAAGCCTCTTATTTTAACCTTGAGTCAAATAAAAGTTAATTGGAAATATGAAAGAGGAAAACTAAAAGTGGAGGCCCACCTTCGATCACAAAGTTCAGACAAAAAAGAAAAAAAGAAGGTATTTTGCGAGCTTGACATCAAAAAAGCCAAAAAAGACAAAAAGAAGGTATTTGCGAGCTTGACATTAAAAAAGCCCATAATCATGTTAATTGGGACTTTCTCTTATACACCATGGAAAGGATGGGCCTTGGGTAGAAATGCCACTCTTGGATTAGATATTGCATCTCCATTATGCAATTCTCAATGTAAGTGAATGGCTCTCCAGCTGGATGTTTCTCCAGCTCCAAAGGTACAAGGCAAGGTGATACTCGCTCCCCTTTGCTTTTCATTCTAGTAATGTATGTTTGACCAAAATAATCACGAGGGCAATGAAATGGGTATGACTTCGCATCTTTGTTTGCAAATGACACCATGACTTTTTGTGATGCGGAGGATGAATAGTTGATGTATCTAAGATGTTTGCAAGTATGCTTTGAAGTGGTTTTTGGTTTGAAGGTAAATGTCAGTAAGACGAGCTTATCCACATTGGAGACTGGAGAGGTACACGATATGCACGTTTTAGCCACGAGTTTGCGATTTCTAGGGCACTATCGTATCACAACTAACAAAGATGTCATGGTTTTATATTATTTGCAGTTTTTAAATCAGTTGAGGACATTTTGGGACAATTATATAGTGTGTGCAGCAATAGGGTTGCAGAAGTTGAAGCAAATGGAAAGGAGAAGGGGGAAAGTTCCCAATAAAATCTTCCTATACCAGGTTATGTGGAAGGGGGAAGGGGCTTTCCATGGAAGACTAGTTCGAAATTGGTTTTTCCGATCAAAGAAGCCTTCTTTGTTTGGACAAAAGCTTTTGATGCGATTCTTACTATTGATAATTTGGCAAAAGAGAAGGTTTTTGTTTTTTCTTTTTTTCCTAGCAGGTGTCGTATGTGTGAGTGGAGGAGTAGGTTGAACACTAGTTATTCATTGTGATGTAGCTAGAGATTTTTGAAGCTTGTTGTGTTTCTTTGTTGGGTGTGCATTGGGCTATGTCGGCTTTTGTGCATCAGCTTTATGATTGCAGGGATCATAGGTGTCATGAAAAAGGGTAAGAAGGCTTGGAGGGTGGTTCTTATGTGTTCACTCCAATATAATCATTTTTGGTCGAAGGAGTTTTTTTGTGAATCTTCTTTGATGGTGGATTTTATGAGTTACATTTTGGGAGGGCATCTAGTTCTGTTATATTAGATTTATTTTCTTTTAGTTTCCCTCTAATATACAGGGGTGACGCCCCCTTCAAATCTACTTGATATAGTTCCATGCTTAGTAAAATGAAAATTGTACAAAGGAGTTTTCAATAAAACAGTGCAACAAAACCTAGCCTAATAATACTGCTAAAGAACATTTTCTACAAAGCAAAAGAATTAGCCAAGAGCAATGTTTTAAACACAAAAAAAGAAGACAGAAAATGGCTGATATGATGGTGTTAAGATTAAGGAGTGGTAAAGCTAAAAGTGACAGGAATAGAAATGCATACACTTGGTGAACAGTTTAAGAATCCCATTACATTAGTAAGTGTGGATAGATTACTGGCAGTTTGGGAGAATATAAACACTCGGTAGGCTCAGCAGTCACCAAAGATGAAGGAGGTGAGAGCTAAGCACCCTTAGAATAAGATGAGAATGGCAGTTTCTTAGTGAGGACCAAAAGATAAAAGCCTGAACTGACTGAGTTCATCAATGAGAAACCCCCTTTTATATAGGGTGAACCATTAGAGGAAGACAGCTTGCATGGAAGACGTGGCGTGTCTGTGAGAGTATTGTATGTATTTAATATTTTTCTTACTTTGTATGTAGTCCAAGGGTAGTTTGGATTTTATTGCTTATTGGGATTTTCTAGAGTTTTCATCTCTATTTATATCATGTATCTTGTCATTAGTAGTTAAACCTTTCCATTAATGGCTGTAATAGTTTTCTTTTTCCTCTTTTGCTATCATGGTATCAGAGCCACTATCAAAATCCTAGCCATCACCGAAAAAGTTTAGTTGCGGATAAGACCTGAGCCATAGTCAAACATTATCAAAACCCTTGCAAACCCTTTGTTGTAGACCTCTATCGCAAACTCTTTGTCGCAAACCCTTTGCTAACCATTGACAAGCATCGCCGACCACCGTCGAGTCGCTAACTTCTCTTTGACCATCGCTGACCATCCCACTAGCATTGGCGACCTTTGATCTGAGCTTTGCACCAACCTTCGACCCTCTATTGCAAACCCATGTCATAGATCCTAAAAAACCTTTGGTTGAAAACCATTTTGCTGACCATCAACGACCACCGCCGACTTCCCTTCGACCATCACTGACCATCCTGCGAGCATCGCCGACCAGATCTAAGCTTCAACCAACCCACAGTGACCCAACCCGATCTTCTCTTCCACCATTGACCTTCACCGGACCCATGACTTACACCGACGACCACGTCGACCTCTCGCCAAACTCCAACGACCTATGCTGGAGCTTCATTTGACCTGGTGACCTTGCCAAAGCCTCCTCTTCCATTTTTTTTGTGCTTCGGTCCTCTCTGCTTTGTGCTCCTCTTCTTTTTTGTGCTTCGGCCCTCTTGAGATTGTCTTAGTCTTTACGATTGATTTTAAGCTTTTCAACATGTTTGACCATTAGCAATTGTCTAAATGGAGATGATTATTCTTATTAGCCTAATGTTATGAATAATTTTCTTCTTGGTAAAGGGAGGTAGGGCTATGTTAATAGCTTTACAATTCGATCTACAGATACTAAAGTTAAAGGTTATGACAAATCTATTGCAGCATGGAATATGGAAAATGCACAGGTACTTACTTGGTTTCACAACTCTATAGAGCTAAGTATTGGTATGAACATTTCTAAATATGTCACAGCAAAGAAGGTATGGGACAATTTACAGAGTATGTATCTTGAATCTAATTTTTCCCAGCACTATAATTGGAGATGTCTAATATAAGTGCTAAATAGAGAGACAAATCAACCTAGGAATTCTATAATGAGATGATGGATTATTGGGACCAATTAGCACTTATAGGACCTTCTAATTTGTAGATGCTGAATAGTTATACACATTATAGGGAGAAACAGTGGCTAGTACAGTTTCTTATGATCCTTCGTGATTAATTTTGAGTCTCTTCGTGGCACAATTCTACATCGTTCACATTTACCATCTGTTGATGGTGCAGTCCGTGAACTTATTAATGAAGAAACACGACTCAAGGTTACTCAGATGGCTATCCACTCTCAGTCAATGTTTACCACTTCCTCTCCATCCAACGTGTTACCACTTCTCGATCTCTGCTATTGCCAACTGCCTCCCCTCATCATCTTATTCAAGTCATGGGAAAGGGCCATTGGAGGAATGCATATCCTAAACTAGCACAAAAAGGCCACACTTCCACCTAATCATTAGCACGACCATCTGCTCATTCTCATCGGTATGTTGCTCCTTCACCCTTACTCATCAGCTCTGATCTCCGAAACGACACTACCAATTGCGTACTCGTACTCTACTGGTAAGGCTTGGTTTTTTCAATACCTAATTTTCATCATCTTACCGTGCTTTTTTTACTTCTATTCATGCTTATTTTAAACCTGTCTTGTAAAAAAGCATGTATTGATCCTAATTTGTGTTAGGCTGGGGCGACACTGAGGATATTAAAGAACGGTTCATTGCGCGAGGCAAGACAAAAAATGGATCTAGCCACGTTCCCTTCGACATTCAGAAGGAATATGACTGGCTTGGCCAGCTAGTGCATGATAGATCCTTATACGAAACTGATAGTAACCCAACCTCAAGCCAAGCTTAATGAAGTATCTTAAACTACTTAGTCGATCAAACAAGCCTAAGCATTATCGAAAAAAGAAGCCTCTTTCGGGGCTCTTTGATATCTTAGCCTAAAGGCCTATATTTAGATTAAGATAGCGATTGGATAGGTCGAACTATTGGAAGAAATGATGCAAAAAGCTTCTTGTGGGTCCTTTTTTAAGCCCATCTCGAATAACGACTGCTGCTGATAAGGAAGTACTCCTTTTTCTATTCAGCCTCCTCCAACTCCAGGCTTCGCAACTTTTCCGGACCATACCTAGCGCTAGCAAATTCACCTTCTAAAACTAAAGTGTTGTGTCGAGTTTGGAAGTTAGTTATAAATAGCTCGTGACTTTGTACACCTACTTACAACCCAATGAGATTTTTACCTATTGGCAAGGGAACAAACTCCCATTTTGTTTAAAAACCCACTCTGATGGTTCTTTGAAGTGCTACAAGGCACGCTTTGTTGTTGAGCGTTTTTCTAAAGAGTATGCCATTAAGTATTAGAAAACATTTGCACATGAGACTAAGATGACCACGATTCGTGCTCTTATCTCTGTTGCTGCAGTTCGTCAATAGTCTCTATTCCAACTTGATGTCAAGAATGTTTTTGAATGTTTTTCTAAATGGTCATCTCAATGATGAAGTTTATATGCGCCCTCCTCTAGATTTTTCTTATTCTCATGGCTTGATATGTCATCTCCATCGTGCTTTCTACGGTTTGAAGCAATTTTCCTGTGGCTGGTCCAAGTATTTTCAGTCTATTGTTACCCAAATTAGCTTTCATCCTAGTACTCATTGTTAGTAGTAGCCTATTATTCTTATTATTATTAGTATTAGTAGTAGCCTATTATGATTATAGTTATTATCACGTGTGTGTGGGTGTATGAATGTAATGGTGTTTTCTAATTTTTTTAATATAAATAAGAGTGCTCGCCTACCGGTTTGGTACGGCTTCCCATTATTCTATTTCTTTTAACATGGTATCAGAGCCACCATGAAACCCTAGCCTCCTTCAGCCACCGAAACCCTAGCCTCCTTCAGCCACTGCTTCAGCCCCCGAAAGCCTAAACCCTAGTCCTCCTCTATTGCCGACAGCCTCACTCAGCCTCTGTGGTCAATACAGCCTAGCCAAAGCCTTCATCCCCCATTGCTGAAGCCTTCAGCCCCTTCCAACGAAACCCTAGCCTCTCTCAGCCGCCGCAACTCTCTAATGAAACCCTAGCTATCATCTTCTCCCCTTGCCGCTCCTTCTCCCATTGCCGAAACCCTCTACCCTTGCCCGGACAGGTCCCAACAAGCCCTGAAAGTCACCCTTTTCCCTCTGACAGCCACTTTCTCCACCGCCAACAGCCCCTAGAGGAATCACAGCCACTGCTTTGAGGATCTAGGGGATGCCGGGGCTCTCCTCTTCACTGTTGCTAGTATCGACAGCCTCCCGACAGCCTCCAAGGAGCATCTTCAGTGCTGTTTTGAGGATCTAAGGGGGCTGCCGCGATGTGTTTGACTCGATGGAGATGATGTGAAGGAAACCAGTGGTCCATTTATGAGTAGTTAAGGTTGTGGCGGTGTTTTATTGTTTATTGGATGGTTGTTTGTGTGATTCCTTGAGATTGATAAATTGATATGTCGACGCAGAGTTCTATAGGAGGGGGTGACTCTCAAATGGGTACCGATAAACAAGGGATCACAAACGTACTTTCTTCCACACGATTAGTGGATTCGAAGTTGACTATACCACAAACCTATATTTTATGAAAAAATGTGTTACTAATAATTGAAGGTATGGAGAAAGAGAATCATTTGTTTTATAGAAGATGGAAACGAGATGACACAAGATTACTCAGTCGGATGCTGAATTCCATGGAGTCCTCTGTTGAGGTTTTGGTAGCTAATGCCACGATGGTTCGGGAGGTATGGACCATACTTGAGGAGACATTTGCCTCGACGAATAATTTGTCCAGATTATATGATGCGATGCAGAGCATCTTCAAGATACAGCAGGGAGAGCAACCTTTCTCAAATTATTTCACAGAGTTTAAGGTATAAGCTGATGAGTATGATCGTTTGGTAGCTTTTACCAATCGATACGAGGTGTTCAGAAATCAAAGGATGCAGTTCTTGGTAATTTGTTTTCTAGCTGGAGCGAACCAGCAACTAGACTCAGTACGTTCTCAGATTTTGGCTGGGTCTGAAATTCCCTCACTATCTAAGGTTTTCAAGAGGATGAGCAGAGCAATTACTAAAGATGAGCCCCGAGGTACAACTACTGACCAGAGTGATCATACAGCCCTAGGTGTGTCTCGTGGAGGCAGTAGAGGAGGACTTCGCGGTAAAGGCTGTGATGGGGGCCGTGGTGATGGAGGCTGAGGTAGAGGCCGTGGTGGAGGACGAGGACGAGGTAGAGGTAGATGTGACACCAAATCCTGCTACTATTGTGGAAAATAGGGACATTTACAGAGCTCGTGTTAGAAGCTACATCCTCTGTGGCCAATGCAGTGGCTGATTATGGTGCACCTTCCTCTTCTTCTGAGAGGAGGACTATAGATATGACTCAGGAGGAATATGACCAACTCATCCAAATGAGGATTGGGAACATAGCCGACGCTCCCTCAGCCACAGTTGCAGGAAACCCCGCTGCGTGTATGGCCACTCCCAGATCGTGGGTGATAGACTTAGATGTATCTGCACATATAACTCACTTCATAGGTACTTTTTCGTCTTATCAGTTGACCCTTGGACACGGTGGGGTTATTGTTGCCAATGGAGAAACCTTGAAGGTGAATGGACAGGGAGTAGCTGCTTTATCTCCATCACTCACCCTTTCTGATGTTTTACATACTCCTGTTAATCCGTTTAATTTACTATCTATGAGTTGGATTACAAAGGATTTGAACTATTCCGTAACATTCTTTCCTAATCATTGTGTTTTTTAGGATCTAATTTCAAGGAAAACTATCAGTAGAGGACGAGTGGTTGGTGACATGTATGTGATAGACGAGACTTTAGATGTTACATGCTCGGGGAGATCGTCTCAAATTCTGAATATACATTGTCGATTAGGCCATCCCTCGTTGCCTGGTCTGAAGAAACTATATCCCAGTTTGAATAAGGTTATACAATTAGAGTGTGAGTCATGTCGGTTTGTTAAGCACCTGCGTGTGCCATATGTGTCCAAGAATAATAATAAGACAATGAGTCCTTTCTCTTTAATCCATTCAAATATCTGTGGTCCGTGTCCTGTTACATCTTTGTTTAGATTTCGGTATTTCGTAACTTTTGTTGATAATTATTCTCGGATTACTTATCTCTATCTTATGAAGAAGCGTTCTGAATTACCTACTGTTTTCACTACATTTTGTAATGAAGTCCAAACTCAATTTGGCAAAACTATTCAGACCTTACGTAGTGATAATGGGAGTAAGTACATTAGTGGAGTGTTCAATACATACCTACGTACACATGTGATTATTCACCAGACGTCATGCCCAGACACACCACAGCAGAATGGAGTAGCTGAGAGGAAGAATAGACATCTCTTGAAAACTGCACGTGCTCTAATGTTCCAGATGAAAGTTCTCAAAGTTTTCTGGGATAAAGCTGTGTTGACAGCATGCTATCTTATTAATAGATTGTCATCCTCTGTTCTACATGATGCTACACCCTTGTCAGTTTTACGTCCTCAGCAGATTCCCTTTTCATTGTCACTCAAGATTTTTGAGTGTGTTTGCTATGTGAGAAATACCGATTAGAATGAGACCAAGCTGGATGCTCGAGCACTAAAGTGTGCTTTCATGGGATATCCTAAGACACAGAAAGGATATCGTTGTTACAGTCTGGAGTTGCGACGGTTTATAATATCCCGAGGCGTGGTTTTTGGTGAGTCTGCCTCATTCTATGACCCAGCGACTACACCTTCCTCCACTGTTGATGATGGTTTAGACCAGTTTCTGATATATCGTTACTCCACTGATTTACCAGTGGCACCTTCTCCTGTCGCCAATTCTCCGGTTGATATTCCCGAAGAGCCTTCTCCTGCCGCCCCAGATTCACATGTGATATCATCCTCAGAATCATCGTCTTCACCAGGCCCCACCACTTCTCCTCTAATTGAGTCAGTATCTTCTCAGCTGGATCTGGTCCCTAATCAGGTAAGTAATCCTCCTCTTGCTTTACGAAAGTCTTATCGTAGTTGTCAAGATCTCCCCGTGTATACTACATCATATCGTGGTTTGCCAGCCACTGTCTAAAAAGGTATTACTACACTTGATCAGCATATTTTGCCTTGCTCTGTTGTAGATACTCTTTCTCATTCAAGTTTACGCAAAGCTATGCTTGAGGAGATGACTGCCATTGAAACTAATCATACGAGGGACCTGGTGAGTCTTACTCTTGGAAAGACAGCTATCAGATGTAAATTGATATATACTGTCAAGCTTCATTCTGATGGCACTCTTAAGTGGTTGAAAGCCCGTTTAATGGCAAAGGGCTATGCTCAGACATATGGACTTGACTACTTTGTTACCTTCTCATCCGTTACCAAGATGGCCTCAGTTAGGTTATTCTTGTCTTTGGCTGCATCACATCAGTGACCTTTATATTAACTCGATATGAAAAATGCCTTTCTTTATGGTAATTTGGAGAAAGAGGTTTATATGGAGCAACCACCCGTATTTGTTGCTCAGGGGGTCCCCTAATTAGGTATGTCGTTTGCGACGTTCATTGTATGATCTGAAGCAGTCTTCCATAGCCTAGTTTAGCCGTTTCAGCTCAGTAGTCCAGGAGTTTGGCCTTTGACAATCAGCGAAAGATCACACGGTATTCTTTCGCCATACCTCCGCTGGTTGTATATTACTCGTAATGTATATGAATGGCATTGTTAATACTGATAGTGACAGTGGAAGGATTGTTGCGCTTAAATCATTCCTAGGCACCAAGTTTCAAATAAAAGATCTTAGTGAACTTCAATATTTCCTTAGCATTGAAGTAACCAGGAATACAAAAGGAGTGTTCATTTCTCAGAGAAAACATGTTTTTGAAATTCTGGCGCGAGCAGGGTATATGAGTGCCAAAGGAGTGGACTCACCTATAGAGTCTACCGTTAAGCTAGAGCCGAAAGAATGAGCAATTCTTTCAGACCCTGATCGACGTATAGTGGGGTAACTTAATTATCTTACTACGATGACTCGTCCAGATATTGCTTGTCCAGTGAGTGTAGTGAATCAGTTTTTGTTTGATCCCCGTGTTCCTCATTAGCAAGCGACGTTACGTATTTTTCGGTACTTGCAATAAATCTGAGTAAAGACATCCAATTCTCTCATCATGGACATGTGGGAACGGAAGCGTACTCTGATGCTGATTGGGCTGGAAGCACATTTGACAAGGGATCCACATCTAGTTACTCTATCTTTATTGGTAAGAACTTGATTTCCTAGAATAGTAAGAAGCAGAATGCTGTATCTAGGTCTAGCGCGGAGGCAGAGTACCGAGCTATGGCATTAGAAACTACAAAGATTATGTGGCTTCAGCAGTTTTTGACAAAATTACACTTCCCTCTTAGTGGTTCTGTCAAACTCTGGGTTGATAATACTTCTGCTATTCATATCGCCACAAATCTAGTATTTTATGATAGGACGAAATATATTGAGGTTGACTGTCATTTTATTCGTAACGAATATCAGAAAGGCGTGGTCACATTTGGGTATATTCCTACAGGGGAACAGGTGACAGATATATTTACCAAAGCATTACCGGGTCCACGTGTCTCGTATTTGTGTAACAAGATGGGCGTTGTTGATATATATGCTCCAACTTGAATGGGGTGTTAATAGTAACCTATTATTCTTATTATTATTAGTATTAGTGGTAGTCTATTATGATTATAGTTATTATCATATGTGTGTGGGTGTATGGATGTAATGGTGTTCCCTAGTTTTTTTAATATAAATAAGAGTGCTCGCCTACCGGTTTGATACGGCTTTCCATTATTCTATTTCTTCTAACACTCATGACTGATCTTTTTCTCCGTCACACACCTGCTGGAATCATTGTTTTTCTCTTATATGTGGATGATAGGATCATTACTGGTTCTGATTCTACAACTATCTCTGACATGAAACATCTATTTCCTAAGTTTGAAATGAAAGATTTGGGACGTTTTCGGTATTTTCTCAGTATTAAGGTTGCTTATTCCCCTAAGGCCATGTTTATATTGGATGATAGGATTAAGAGGAATTAAATTTTTCATGAAAAGTAGTCATGGGATTAGTTATCCATTGCATTGTTTATCCATTTATTAATTCACTCCCATGTTTGTTTATTTAGGAGGGATTAAGAGGGATTACATTTTTCATGCTTAATTCTTTTCACTCTCTAATCCTATCCCTCTCTAACCCACCCTCTCCCCTCCCACTAGTTATCCTTTATATAAGGAATTGTGTGTACAATCCGGGCTGTTTGTCCGGATCTCTATTTTGCATCCAAACATAAGATACAAAAACTACTTCGGACTATTAGTCCAATCTCACCCTCCAATCCTTTAATACAAACATGGCCTAAGGGCTATCTTTTATCGAAGTATGCTAATGAAGTCATTAGCCGTGCCCATCTCACATATGATAAGATTACTGACACTCCTATTAAGTTACATGCTAAGTTCTCCTTTACTGATAATGTGCCCCTTAAAGATCCTTCTGTTTACTGTGAGTTGATTGTTGTTTGATTTATCTACTATGACTAGACCTAATATTGCATTTGTTATTCAAGTTGTTAGTCAATTTGTTTATGCTCCTCGCTCCACTCATTGGACTACTTTACTTCGTGTCCTACGATATATCTAGCATACTATCTTTTAAAGTTTATTGTTGTCATCTACCTCCTCATTGACTCTCTACGCTTATGCCGATGCTAAATGGGCCGGTGATGTGTCTTATTGTAAATCCACGACTAGATTATGCATCATTCTAGGTAGCTCCCTTATTTCGTAGAAGCGCAAGAAACAATCTATAGTTGCTCGCTCTCCTGTGGAGGTTGAATACCACGCTATGGCACATGCTACAGCTGAAATCGTTTGGCTCCAAAGGCTTCTCTATAATTTGGGTGTCTCTTTCACTTATCCTACCACACTTTACTGTAACAATAAGAGTGGCATTTAGATCGCCACAATTCAGTGTTTCATGAATGTACGAAGCATATCAAAATTGATTCTCATTTCGTTAGACATCATCTTCAGTTGGGGGTTCTTGCTCTCCTACTCGTTTCCTTCTTGCAGCTTGCCAATGTTTTCACCAAAACACACATGGCTGCTCGCTTTCAATTTCTTTGGACAAACTCTCCTTGCTCTCTGGGCTTCCATATTGAGTTTGAGAGGGAGCGTGAGAATATTTTTATGTATTTAATATTTTTGTTATTTTGTATGTAATTCCTATGCTTTTAGTGTCTACCTGAGTTTAGCTTCTTCGAAGTATATTTATGGCTTCAATTAACAGATTCCGTCAACAAAATCATAGGTTAGTTTCAATATATCAATGTCACCCCAAAATATAACCCCTAAGGTGTCATAAATTCAGCTAACGCCCTTTTTGTCCTAACCAAGTGGCATTTGATCTAATAGTATGGGTGTCACACTCCCAAATGGAAGGTGAGTCGTTTGAAGCCTTACCAAGAGCAAGATATGGGAGTGGATGCATGTGTATTTATCAATAAAATATGCCCCTTTTGTCCCAAGGCTAGTCAAGTAGAAGCCAACCATCCTTAACAATCCCTTGCTCTAGCTTCCAATCCACTTATTCTCCTGGGGATCCCGAGGGATTCCCTCGATCTGCTCCCAACTTAGGTTCAAGCCCCTAAGGAGTTTATATGTGGTCGGCGAAATGCTTGGCCCGCAACATGGTTCGTGCAGTGAGGTTCTTGGCACACAAGCGTGATCTCACGCGATGGAATGCATGGATGGTGAGAGGCTTGCACGGTATGTTGGTGGCGCATTGATGTCACTACCGCCGAAGGTGGTTCACCATGTGTGCTGCGAGAGAGTTCTTACCCCACACTAAGTGACAATGTGAGAGGAGGATTTGGATAGGTATAAAGAGCCCCAGTAACTGATATTGAGTTTGATGGCACTTTATAGAAAGAGAAAATTCAGAGCAATGACTTATGATTTAATAGAAGTTAATAGATGAGCTAGAAGTTCTTTTTGTTTAGATTAAATCTACTTGTTCATGAGCTTTTTTCATTTGTAAATTCCCTTGCAAATAAGAAATATCAGTCATTTTTGAAGTCCTTGTTGGGGAATATAGAGACACCGCCATCATATCTTTCAAGGAGCTCTTTTTTTAATTTGCTCATAGGCTTTCAATTTCATTCAACAAAATTTAATGTTTAATATTTCTAAGTGTGCATGTTTTGTCAAATATGCAACTACACGATAATTTGGAGAAGAAGAATAGAAAAGCCAAATATTGTTTGAGGATATTGATTCTTTGTGTGGGAAGAAGTGTCATTTGTAATCATTTAATGTCACCATTTTTAAGGGAGGGCCATCTTTCTTGATTTATGGTGATTGGAAAGCAGTGTGTAATTTGTAGTTAACGGAGTAGGTTTGTTTTGTTCTACTTTTTATTTCTTTTTCATTTTCTCACCAACAAACTTCTCGTACTCAACTTGCGGTTATCTAGCCATATCAGAGACCAGATAGCAGGAAAAGTCGTGATCCATACACTTAAAGGCTACGAGCATGAAATAGACATGACACTCAGGTTCGGAAGTATGAAGTTTCCTGAAGCTGTCAGGCAGTCTGCAAGTTGAACATTGCAAATTTAAAATTTTGCGGTTTGTGCTGATTAGTAAGGAGGGTGCAAAATGTTGTGTCCAGTCAACAGTCAAAAGACTCGAGACTTGAAATGCATAGGTTCTGCTTGAATATCTCACTATTCCAACAGTACGGAAGCCAAGTCAATACCACCAACCATTTGAATATGATCCTAGTTCACACTTAATTTGAAAAGAAAGACCTATAACATACATATAAATAAGAAAATTATGTCAAATATCCAAAATTGAAATCAACGAACTTACTTATTTGAGTAACATAATTTACTACCCAAACTGAGGACCAATGGTGAGAGATATGCAAACATAATCATGGGACTAAAATAATCAAATTAACACAGTAAACCTTATACGCATAGGCATCTCATATTGGTAAAATGCCTGTAGAAGTATAAACAAAAGAAAAAATAGTGCAACATTCAGAACAAACCCAAGCTTCTTAATTTCACATGGCTTACTTTTCGTGTTGAATAGCAAGAAGGATAGCCAACTCATCCATGCTAACAACACCATCACCGTTCCGATCAGCTGCTTTAAAAAGCTCTTCTTTCTAGTAAACAAGTAAAAAATGAATGGCTTAGACAATAAATCCTAGAGAAAAAAAATACCTACATAGTATAGTGGTTAAGAACATCAGAATGGGCTGGGTTTTGATTTGAGTCTAGTGTTCCAAAACTCAATCAAAACGCAAAAGAAAAACCAGCAAACAGATTCTAAGCCCAAATATGTGTATTAGAGATAACAGAGGAAGGCCATTTTTATTATTCAGGTCACATAAAAGTGCACCTCACAAATCCAAATTCAGGGATTTAAATCCACCCAAGACAATTCAAGAAACAGTGGTCTAATACAAATAAAGTTCTGAAAGAGTTGCTAGGAAAAATACCACCCAAAGAAATAATAATAATAACCTTATCAGCTGCAAGTTGATTGCCAAATACATCGACTAGTTGAGAGAACTCAGAGAATGAGAGCTTTCCATCTGCATTATAGTCCTGTATAAACCCTTAAGCATTAAATTCAATGAAATCCAAGGATAGTTTCAAAACTGTGCATATTTTGTAATCGAGCTTTAGAATCTATGTTTCCAGGCTGACATAATTGAAAAAAAAAAAAGAGAGAGAAAAACCTTGACAATCAGAAAATATATACTCACAAGAAATTTCTTTTTAATAGACAAAGTATTTATAATTTTTTCTCTCCAACACCATAACATAAAAGTGGATGAGGTTTAAGTTTAGAATGACAATTTAATGTTTCCAAGCTGAGTAAAAAGCATACATGAAAAAAAATCTTGACAATCAGAAATTATATACAAGCACGTAGTTTCTTTTTACTTGACAAATTATTTTAAGTTGTTTTCATCCAACATCATAACAAAGGAGTGGATGAGATCACAGTTTAGGATACGACATTTTAACCAATTCCATGGACTAATGGACTGCAGACAGAACTCAATGTTCTACAACATCTAAAAATTGCTCCAGGGTTGGGGCTACACTTCCCATAACTATGACATCACTCTGTCCCACATCGGCAGGTTATGAAAATGTTAAGTAATATATAAGGAATGACCAGTTTGCTACTAAATAACCTGAGCTTAAACTTTTGCACCAATTTGGTAGGCTCATCGTCACTTGTTATTGGACAAACAAGGTAGGATGTTACAGGTGGTATCAAAGACGACTTACGGTTCCAGGACGGGCTTTGTGCCCGCATATGGATTATTTAGTGGTCGCGTACAACCTGCTATTCCATGTTGGCCAAATAAGGAAAATTACTGGCCAACGAGAATGATGTGTATTAAAGTGGAGAAGACTGTTGCATCCCTCTACCTCCACATCGGCAGGATACGAATATAAAATGACTCACCAGCTTTCTACCAAATTAACTGAGCTAAAACTTTTAGACCAAGTTGGTAGGCCAACTTTCATTGGTCCCAAGGTGAGGAGACACTGGGTCATTACAATAACCCAGCTAGACAAGATGCACAAAAACCGCTCTTCAACTTTAAAAATGCTCCTCCACTCCCTCAAAATGTCTATGGTTACCATGTCCCACGAATAATCCACAATAAACACCGAGGCCAAACATTGAGCCTTCTTCTTTTCACAAATCTACCCACACTACAACCACGAATGAGATCAATCATGCTCCACAAAGAGACCCTGGACACCCAACGTGTCTAAAATCATCACTTGAAAATTTCTAGCCACCTAGCAATAAATAGGAATGTGATTAATTTAACCTCCTTCCTTTTGTCACATAAAAACTATTAATATCTATGAACCAAGATAAAAGGTGAAAATCAGTTTAGGCACCAAATACCTCAAACTCCACGTACAATAGCCACCTTAGTTGGTGCTTTAGAGGACTAAGTCTTTCTCCAAGAAAAAGATGAGGCCGACTACCCACCAAAGGCACCATAACAAAATTTGACAACAGAGTTCCCTAAACTTGACTCCTTCCACCAACAAATGCCTTATCCTACTTCTCAAAAAGAGACGTTGCATCATCAACTCCAAATTTGCTATTTCCTCATTATATAGTTCTCCTCAATCCTGAAGCAATCAACCACACAAAGTTACTTATCAGCCACAAATGGATGAAGCCTTGGGAAATCTATCTCTAGCCTTTCGTCTTGAAACAACTTATATCTCCACAACCTTACTATTCAACAAGCACAAACTATTTGTTTAACACAATGTTTCCCAGATATTCCCCATCTTAGCTAATTTTGCAAAATAAGGGAACTTGCATCATTTGATCATGCTATGGCCAGTCACTATTCAACCATTGAAGCATATGATCAAAACAAGAAAGAAAAGACAATCTTTAAAAAGAATATGGCTTTCCAATCACCAGAAAGTAGACAATAAAGGAACTCTCTTTAAAAAGGAGGACACCGAATCCCGAAATGAAGCCAAGTAATATATTTTGTCCTATAAACCCCAAAATACTCAAATTTATCCTCAAAGACACAAGCATTCCTTTCCAACCGCATAACACAAAAAACCCCAGACTACGCACCTTAAAAGAGCTCAAGCTTTGTCGCTTGAACCAAAGCCCTGAAATCAATGCATATTATATGAAGTACAGACACAAGAAGATGGAACTACTAACTCTAAATCCGCCAAATGAATCGTCATCCATCATAAAGATAAGGCTACAGGGCAATGCAGGAATAACTGCTTCCGAGAATCACTGATAGATTTTCATTAAGATAGCAAGAAGAATCTTTAAGACATGACAAATATATTCTGTCAGAGAGTATCCAATAATCCAGCATGATAGACAATTGAGTGGGTATCGCACCAGGAAAGGTGGAACATGATATAAAACATACCACAGAAAAGATAGAAGAATTGAGTGCATATGATACAGAAAAGGAGGGGGAGGAAGATGAGTTAAAGCATACCACCATAGACAAGATGCGTCTTGCAAAACTACTTTCTGTTTCAATTGCATCCTGGCAATTATTAAAATAACTGTTATACAACTTATAGTGAAATATGGGTCAGAATGTCAAGAGTCCCAGCAAACATTAGAAAAAGGTAACCTGGTATTGCACACCTCAATAAAGCATGAAAACGAAATGTTGCCGACAACTATGTCAGGTGAAGATGGCTCCAACAAGTCAAATACCTCAAAGTCTGACTCTGAAACCTGCAAAATAATTTCCTCTGAGCCTAAAATAAAAAACAATAAATAAGATTGTGCCAGCAGAGCAATGGAGACATGTGAAACATTAAATAAAGGCTCAGCGATTAAAATAAGACCGACTTCATATTCAAATCACAGAATCCATAATAATGCTATGAATGATGCCAAAATTTAAGGAAACCATGAAAACAAAAAAGTATACCAAAATGATGTGTTGTGCTATTTGTATGCAGTATATTTAGGCAGGGATCAAAACATAATGCCGAAAGTCAGTGGTAGTGAAGGTAGTAGAGAAATCATGGACACAAGGAGCTCTAGAAACCAAGCGGAAACAAGTGGATCAGGCTAATGGTTTATTTGCTTATTTTCTGTTCGAGTAATCATAGGAACAGTTAAGGGAGCATAGGAACAGTTGAGCCAGCATAGAGAGTATTTAAACTGAAATAGAAAATTTTCATCATGCCCTATTTACACAGCCCTATTTACACAGCAAGCATAGTGTAAAAAGATGTGGCTGTATATTAAGAAAAATAACAAAGAGCATATTAGCGGTGCAACACAGTTCAAAGAAACCTGAGTCAAAATAACATGAATAACTTAGGATTGCAATATTATACGTATGTATGATGCGGATATAAGGTTGGAATCTGATTGTTGCAAGACTTGAAGAGTTAAGCATGATAGCCTTACAGTCATTGAAGCTCGTCGTTGCTTAGCAAAGGTAGTGGTGCAGAACAAGCTGCGAGACAACAGATACTAACAACTGCAGAGGCCCACAAAGTCTAGAAAGCACGAAGTTTTTTCTTTGGTGGAGGTTTCAATTTTTTTTTTTAAAAAAAAAAAGAAAACAAAGTGCTATTCCCAACATTTTCCCTATTCAAAATTCAAGTTTAACCCATCTACAATGATTTGTCAAACATGAGAGGAATATAGAAAATCATGGAAAATGGCCGTCGAAGCAAAATGAGAACATTTTTTCAAGCCATTCTACAATCCCAGAATATATAGATATAATAACCAAAATTAAAAGGGATTGGGTTAGGTCTTCTTTTTGGTAGTAAAGCGAGTTTTAGTCCCATCAGAACTTTTTTAACGGGATTAGTCCCCAGACAATTTTAATACCCTAAAATACCCCCATGAGCGCGGTACCTACAAATTTGAAACTTCAAAAATCCTCGCGCAAATCATCCCAAATCTTTCTAAAGCAACACATCCGTTCTCGAAGATCACGTCGATACCAAATAACCCAAATATCTCGTCAATTCTACCCAAAAGAAATCCGATTACGAGTTCATACAACTACGACACCCTTTTCACGAATGAAGGATGATCGGTTGATGCTCGGGCAAGAAGACACATACGAAGCTGTGAAGTCGACGACGGGTTTAGGTTTTTACTATTCCATGTTCTACTTCAATTGTTAAAATTTAGGATTTAGAGTTTATTTATTCGTAACTGATAAATGTGAAGTCGACGACAGGTTTTTAGGAAAATTAGGAGAACAAGCCAGTATTTTAACAAGTGTGTTGCAGATTACTAATTGATATATTTATCAGTTACGTATGTACTGCAATATCTTAGCAAGTGTATTGTAGAGTATCTAACTGATACATTTATCAGTTACATCTGTACTGCAATATCTTAAAAATTGTATTGCAGCGCAGTAATTGATATATTTATCAATTACGTTTGTGCTGTAGTATCTTAATAATTGTGTTGTGGAGTAGTAACTGAAACATTTATCAGTTACGTAAGTGTTGCAGTATCTTAACAATTGTGTTGCAGAGTAGCTACTGAAACATTTATCATTTGCTATTGTTCTGTAGGGTTCTCCAAGACTACCCATCTGCTGGATTAAATACATGAATCATGAATCATTCGAAAAGAGTCATTTTACATCAAAAACACTCAACTATCATTTCAACCTATTTTATTATTAATACAAACTTTCCACAGACTGTAACACAATATATGACTTTGCAAAATACGAATATATTTACGATGCAGTACCAATAAAGTTACATACAGTACTAATATTTATCGAGACATAATTACACATAAATAAAAAATGAAAATACATATTAGTTAATCGACACGAAAGGCCAAAAAAATCAATTAATGGAAGAAGCAAGTTTGTTACGCAAAATGCAAAATGACAGAGAAAACTTCACATCATGTAAAATTGCTTAACGATGATTATTTGTTTTTACCCCAAAATGAAAAGAAATATCTTCAAATTTGAGAAAAATATATATTTTGCATACCAGTTTTCCACGATTTCAAGATAAAAAACTTACAACTAATTGCTAAAATTTAATTTCAAAATATGGCATTTCCATACCAATTTTCCCATTTTAGGATATCAATCAAACAACTAGATGCTGAAATCATAGCCTAATGAAAACAAACTCCATAAAATCTAGATGTTATAATGGCTAAACAAGTTGGCATATTTGACTGGAGCATAGAAGGTATATTAAACCAAGATTTGATTATATTTAAAAAAGGACTAAACACAACACAAAACCTGACAAGACTAAAACTCTTACAACCTCCTGAAAAATGATTAATCCTTAACTCAAATTAAAATTGCAAGATGTATTAAACGCTTTCATAGATTAATCCTGAAGTTGCATTCTCCCGGCCCAGAAGTAATATGCATTTCCCTTTTTAGAACCACTATGAAACTATTATACAATAGTTAATACAACATGTCACCATATCACTGGTGATGAAATAAATATTGTGTATGGTGCCTCTATGCATTTTGTGGTGTATTTGGAGGGAACGGAATTGTAGATCTTTTGGGGGTGTTAAATGCTCCATTCCTACTTTGAAAAGAGCAGTATCATTGACACTTTTTTTGGCTTCATGGAGATTTTCTCTTTTCTTTGGATTCTTTTATGGAGTTTTTGGAAGATCTTCCTATTCCAATTGTATAAAGGATTGTCTTAGGTGTTTTTTGTCCTTTAGGAGTTTTTATCTAGATGTATACTCCGTGTGTACATGGTTACGCTTTTTTGGCATGTGTAATGATATTAGTCTTGCTTATAAAATAAATAACGAGACTTTTGGTGTAAGTTCCATAATTAACATTTCATACAACATTAAATACTTTGACTCTTAAAGTCCATTGTGTAAAATTGGACCAAAATGCCCTTACTATTCTAAATACTTATCATTTCACATCAACAACTTATCCTTCCACCTTTACCTTCGGCGACAACTGGTGACCTCCGGTTATCACCTCTGGCAAGCTCTGGTGACCATGTCCGGCTAAATCATACTCATGCTTATAGATAAATTGACATGCTTCTAACAATAAACACATTCCTGCTTTACGAGGAAAAAGTGTTCGATTCGCAGAAATTCAAAAGTCTTAACTGGATTGAATTTTGAAACTAAGATTTGTGAATCGTCAAAAAATAACAATTTTGAGGACTTGCCACCAAGTAGCCAAAGATGCAATAGTTAGCATGAGTATCGAACAAAAGGGGGAGATGGAAATGGGGTGGAGACAATTGGAGAGGTGGAATGTACAGACAATTGGAGCCATTTTTAGAGTCATTTTTATTTTTTTGGTGAGGGGAGAGGAGGTTAAATGTTGGTTTCGTTATTTGAAAAAACAGAATAGAAATTAGAAAATATATCATAAGATCAAATTGATGAATTTATCTGTACAGATAAATTTATGCAAAACAAAAAAATTTATACAAAACATATAAATTTATCTGTTTGCATGTCAATTGCTTTGCAAAACAGATATATTTATCTATTTGCATTCAGATAAACTTATTTACAACAAATAAATTTATCTATAAGTATTTTTTATTAAGATAAATTTATCTGTAAGGGATAAAGTCAAATCACATTTATCTAATACAGACAAATTTATGCAAAACAGATAAATTTATCTGTTTGCATTCAGATAAATTTATTTACAGCAGATATAATTATCTGTAACCATTAATTTTCAACAGATAAAATTACGTGTTTGTAACCTTACTAATACAAAAAAGAAGTAACAAGTCTCACCAACGCATGCAAATTCGAATCATTTCATAACTCAAATTGGCAACAGGTGGTGGGGATGTGCCTGAGCAGCTACTTTAAGAGCTTGTAATAGAGGAATTTGTCCCTCCATTCCAGTAGGGTTTCTTCCAGGTGGGTTCAGAACTCTTTCCCAAATTTCATGCTAAACGATTACAATGTCGACGACGATTGATAAATTCTAGAAGCTCGCATAGGGATTCCAAGATTCGCCGAATTTAGTGAGAGATTTTGAAAGAAGTTCAGAGGAAGGGAGAACAACAAGAGCAATTGAGGGATTGAGCAGAAGGGAATTGGATCGAATATTAGAAGAAGATAGACATGAAATGATGATCATGATAACTATATAAACCTCCTCATGGCTGGTTTGTTGTTGATGAAGGCTCTAAATCTGATCCAACTGCATCGCCGGAGATGGATCCAACCGCATGGTCGTCGGAACTCAAGAGCATCAGATTGGAGAATTAGGAGAGGGATTTTACGTGACAGTTGTTTTGTCCATAAAATTGCCAATCATTAAATTAGAGAACCTTAAGCCTTAAAACTTTTAAAACAATGGATTTAAGAAGTTAAAGAAAAATTAAATGGACTAAATACACCACAAGGGCTAAAAATTGGACTTAAGACTAATTATCCCATAAATAAATCAATTTACAACTTAGACAACTGATAATGCCACTCCAAGTCAAGGAAAAAATGAATTAACAGAATATTATAAATAGATTTTCAATGCATAAAATCTGTTTTCATAAAGCACAATGTCTTCCAAAGTGGACTGTATTTTTAGGGCGAAAAAGTAATAAATACTATTGACCCTCCAACTTTTAATAATAATTTGCTAAGGTGGAGTATTTCCAGATGAAAGGTGTAATTAAACATAATAGACTCTAAGATTTACTAGTAATCTGTTGACTCGTAATCACAAAATGTATAATATTCAATTTATTTAAACATTTTGGTTCATTTTCCATGCTTAAAGCCTTTAACTTGACCAAAAACTATCTTAAAAACATCATGGGAGTGTTGATTGACATAAAAACTTCTCAATTGTTTTTGACACAAGTAGTGTAAGAGTATACATGTTAAAGCTTCATAACACAAAATAAACATGCTTTTGATATCTTGTAATGTCCCTTTTGCATATTCAATGGACCTCGTACGGCAAGTAATGCAAAGCATCATATGCAGAATTGCAGCCTAAGCATTTGGGATAAGATTTTGAGAGGGATAATTCAACATTCAAAAGTAGAGTGTGCTTCCTATGGGCCCATGCACAATCGTGCAAATAGATAGGGAGGATGTCAATCCCAAATTGCAAAAAATGGGGCATCGTTGGCTTTAGAAGAGAGAGCCTGACGGAGAAAAAGGTCTTCATCTTCATGTCTGGAGTTCTTCCAGCTCCGGGGAACAGATTCATCTTGGGTCATACTCCAGTGCGTCCACAGAAAAGGAAATCACAATACATCTTGTTCATCAGAGTCTCTCATGGGATTTTCAAACTTCAGAAAATAACAATGCTCGCCAACTACATTTTTGCAAAAAATTCAGAACTCTCTTGATAATTAAATTAATTTTCTGTTCAGATTCCTTGACCAATCCTGAACATACAAAAGCAAAGTTTACATTAATCATCATCATTGAGGAATTAAATGCAATATGAATACAAGTTATTTGAGAAAAAAAACGAACAAGAAGAAAACTGTTCGTGCATGGAAGTGACAACTCCGGAAAAATAATATTGTAAACTCAAAAACAAACATGGAGACAAGTATAAATTGCAAAGGTCATGTCACTGCCATATAGCATGAATCCTGAATTCTATGTGATGAACAAACTGCACTCAAATGAACTAATTCCTTTCTCCCTTTTTATTATTAATTTACACCTAATGGAAGAAATGAAGACTTCAATTGTACTTTTCATGCCCATCATCACAAAGCATGATCCAAAATGCACTCAAATATTTAAAAGACTAATAGATATAGACAAAATAAATCTTGTTCAATAGAAAATATAACTCACCCGAGTGAGAAATTCAAATAGATCAATTTCACAATACCCGATGAGGTGGTTCTTGGACAATCTATTGGTCTGCATGACATGGAAAGCCCATGAATTCAGCAAAAAGAAATGGAAATAATGTTTTTTTATTAAAATGTGACATTGCCAACATGAGCATATGTAAATAATGATTGACATTGCTGCTATTTATCTCTATATCTAGTACCTTCATCATATTTTCATTAAGAGGAGGTGTGGCGGAAAGGCCGGCAACGGCAATTCTCATTGGGCTTATGGCATTGTGTTTGTGTTTCTTCTTTTTTAAGGCATCAAGATTTTAAAATTTTAAACTGATTCAAAGAGGCAATGAATGGTGAAGCTATAAATGAGTACTCTGTACAATCAAATTTAGCTGCACACCTCAAATACAGATATCCTTGCAACACGAGGCCCATTTCTTTCCATGAGAAGTTTCTTCTCCTGTGGAAGAAACATGACTCAACATTTGATGCTATCAGTAAGACATAAACAACCAAATAGGTACATTAATAAACTGCACATTTGTTAGTCACGTTAAGTGCCAGGTAAACATATTTCAAGTGTGCGCCATGGAAAAAATATTGTTTTGTGATACTCACAGAGTTCCATATGGGTTTGTCTGTGCTGCAACATCAAGAACACAAAATCAATAACGGTAAAATTTTAAAAAGAAACTCAAAGGTCTTCTAAACTTCAAAAAGCTATCACTACGTGCATATTTTCGATGAAGAAATATGTTGAGCTTATTAATGCCCCATAATTCAAATATAGAAATGGTACTCATAACTTAAATCAATATATAAAAAAGAAAACTACGTAAAAGTATGACATGTATCTATTCAATAGGATCAAAAATAGGATCAAAGAGTAATGTTAAGTGTTAACCAGTAACAGAGGAATAAATAATCTAGGAGTTTGTTTTGAATTTTACCCAATTGAGCTTTTTTTCTAGGGAAAAAAATGGACTTCTCCAATACTGTAAAAATTGATATAGCAATGCAAAAAGGAAGTTGATCTACAGGAAACTCCATCCTCATTTTCCTTACTCATATGACATATCCCCCTTTCAATGCCTACTTTCATCTCCCCTGCCTTCTTAAAGAAACCATGTCATACCTCAAGATACAAGAATGTACAACACAAAATGGAGAAGCAACCCCATTAATTATATTTAGAAAGAAAACGAAAGAGTTGAAGAAATCAAAACATGAGGTGCATTGCAAAGTTCTACTCAAATGCAGTGTGTTTACTGTGTTATACTACCACTACTCCATTATACATACAAGCATTTGAGCACGCGTAATGCGTTTGCAAATTAAAAGAATAAGAAACACACACACACACACACACACACACACACACACAAATATGCATTGCATTGGCATTTGAAATTTTCTCATCAATCAATTAAGCCCAAATAGAATGTATGCCACACACACAAAAAAAATATGCATTGCATTGGCATTTGATATTTTCTCATCAACCAATTAAGCCCAAAGAGAATGTATGCCACACACACACACACAAATATATGCATTGCATTGGCATTTGAAATTTTCTCATCAATCAATTAAGCCCAAAGAGAATGCATGCGACGTTCCGAGTTTCCAGAATATCTAGAGCATAACATCTAAAATGTGTGAAAACTTGAAGAGAACTACCCCAAACATAATGCTAAAATAAAATTAATAGTACGAATTAAACGAATACATCACCAACATTGCAATTAAAGGAAAGATAAAAAGTACCAGTACATGCCACGATATAAAAACAGTAATATAAATAAAGAGAAAGGCTTCTAGTGCCACATCTAGTGTATGTTAGCCATGGCTCCACATCATCTGTAGCGAAGTTCTCAACGGGATCCTCAACAGCCTCATAACCTGGCATAAAAGGTCATGAGCTGCAAATCCGAGTAGAAAAGCCAAATTTATGCAATGACGGCTTCAACAATTTTTTCCACTAGTGACATTAATAATTTAAATTCTATTAATTTTATTAACTCGGAAGGGTTTGGAGTAGGAGTGCAAACGAACCAAGCTGTTCATGAACAGCTCGAACTCGACTCGATAAAAACTCGTTTGAGTTCGATTCATATAGTAAATGAGACATTCATGAACACAAATTTAGGCTCGTTTATTAAACGAGCTAAGCTCGTATAAACTCGGCTTGGCTCATATAAATTCATGAACAACTCGTTTAATAACTCAACTCAACTCAATAATGACTCATTAAGCTTGTATAAAAAATATATAAATATATAACTACCTTATATATAAATATATATATATATAAATACCTTATAAAAAATTAGGGTAACTTGTTCCTTCCCTTTTTTTCAAGAGCACAGCCCGTGTACCAAGTAACCAACCTTGGAGGGTGAAGCTATTTGTTATTTACTACAATATGGATGATGAAAAAAAAAATTTGGTTAATTTTGGAGAGTGATGGTATTTGTTATTTGATACAATATAGATGATGAATTTTTTTTTGCTTAATTTTAAAGGGTGATGCTATTTTGTTATTTGGTATAATATGAATGATTTAAAATTTGGTAAATCGTTTTTTGCTTGGTTAAATTTGGTTTCTTATTTTTTTAAAGGGTTCTTAAATTTGTGTTACTATTTTTCTAAAAAGATATTTTAAATTTAGTTGCAAATAAAAAAACATCAAATTCGAGCTCGAACTCAATTCGACTCGTTTACATTATACGAGTCGAGCTCGAGCCGAGTTCAAACATAGTTGTACTTAAACGAGTCGAGCTCGAACAATAACAAGCTAATTTAATCGAGCTCGAGCTGAGCTTGAACACTGCAAAAAATTCCCAAACTCGATTAGGCTCGGCTTGGTTTGTTTACACCCCTAGTTTGGAGTAAATAGAAACAAAATTGAATAATATAGAATATAATTTTAGCAGTAGTAAGAATATTAATAGTGAAAAAATAAAGATTCAAAACCAAGAAATACCTAAGAGTGAATATTTTCGTTATCTAGATTCGATTATAACAAAGATGGAGAGATTGCAAATGATGTAACCCATAGAATCAAAGTTGGTTGGCTCAAGTGGAGGGGTGCTTCTGGCATTCTATATGATCAACAGATACCTACGAGATAAAAAGGAATATTTTATAAGAGAGCCATTAGACTAACGATTCTATATAGGACATAATATTGGGCTACTAAAAAATATCACATAAATAAGTTAAGTGTTACTGAAATGAGAATATTAAATTGAATGCGATGTAAGACTAGAAAAAATAAAATTATGAATGAAAAGATTCGTAGAGTGGTAGGGGTCGCACAATTGAGGACAAGTTGAGATAAAATAGATTAAGGTGGTTTGAACACATACAACATAAACCAGTTAAAACAGTAGTAAAGAAAAGCGACATAATCATAGGTAATGAAAAACACTAGGGGGACGGTGATGCAGAATAAACACGAATAAACCTTCATAATTAAACTTAAATCTAAAATAACCAAATTTAAATATCCTTCGGGATCAAACGCAAATAATCTATAAAGATATTCTTTTTGTTCCCCGTCAGAGGGGTAGATCCAAATTGACATTGGATGTCGTATTAATAAAAGATATAAACTTGTTGAAACTAACTTAAGATATAATTCTTAACATAGTAGAATGGCGTAAAAAGATTCACGCAGCCGAACCCAATTGATTAGGGCAAAGGCTTAGTGTAGTTTGATTTGGTTTGGAACTTTTCAAATAGCAACCAAAGATATTATTATATATTGATATCAACATTTTACCAAAAAGATATGTAAACAGTAAATACATAAATTTACAGTTGACCTCGACAAGTATTCATATTTTGAAAAGCATTAAATAATAAGCTCATTATCAATACTATCAAATACATCATTTTCAATAAATATAACTAAACAACTATTTATCCATTGATCTCCTATTTTGTTACTTAACATGTTCTTGATGAATTTCATGATGAAAAAGCTCTTCCATGGTTGCAATCGCGAAGGGTAGACTCAATACAATTTCACAAGCAAATTGACTAACGGATATATAAGATACTTCTCGTATCTACCAACTTTGCCGCAACTTTACAAATTCCTTTGAGTTCAAGAAACTCATGACATTGTTAATATATTAAGTATTAATTATGTTAATTATGTTATCTTATGGATATGCCCACGGTATCTATTGTAGTCCCTCTTATCTTAATAAAAATGTGTGTGTCTCACAATGATATACACTTTAATTATTTCTTCTCTCATATTTTAATATGGTATCAGAGCAAGATTAGAACCCTAGCCGTCATCCTCCTCCATGAAGCCCTAACCTGAGCCACCAGCCTCAAACGCCGAAACCAGCCTCCAACGCCAAAACCCTAGCCCTACACACAGCCTCCGTCGTCTTTACACAGCCACCGCCGAAACCCTACACACAGCGCCGTAACCCTAGACCTCCGACAACCACCAAAAACCCTTCCACAACCACCGAAAACTCTTCTCAGTCACTCGCCACCCCTCGCCGATTCTAGCCGAACACTCGTCAACCACTGACAGCCCTCCGACAGCCAATCTCCAGCACCAAAACCCCTCGCTAACCTTCGCCAACCACCTAAAGTCCCTCTCTGACTCTCACCAACCCTCGCCGAGCACCGACAGCCTATCGTCGGCCCCTTTTCCCACTCTCTCCCCCGCTGTGTCACTTCACCCATCTGTGAAATGGGTTGCGTGCACTCCAACCAGAGATTCTGTGCTATCCGATTCTTGATGATGCAGTGAGGGTCCATTGCTGTTCTCCGCAGTCATTCTGTGTCTGTGGTGTTTGATCCGTGGTATTTTTGGGCCCTTGTTTGCGAACATAGATGTTAGAGGTTTCGGTGACCCGCGAATCCCAGGTTGACGTTGGACGGCAGCGTACCACGGAAGTTTTCTCATCATCGAAATGGTTGGTTGATCGGCGTCTTGATAGTGCCAATGGATATGCCCTATGGTGGAAGAACATCCTTAAATCCCTTCGAGGGATGGAGCTCGATTCCCATTTGTTTGATGTTCTCCCTGCACAAACATCAGAGACCTTCAGGACTTGGACCCAGGATGATGCCCGAATATTCAGTCAGTTGTTGAATTCAATGGATCAGTCTGTTCAGGCGTTGGTAGCGAATACTGATACCGTGCGGGAGATCTGGTCCTCGTTGGGATCTATATATTCCTCCACGAATGATCTTTCCCGCCTCTATGACGTTATGAAAAACTTCTTTAAGTCCCAACAGTTTGGGAAGCCACTTCAGAAACATTTTATGCAGTTCAAGATTTTGGACGACGAGTTTGATTGCCTCTTACCGTTCACGAATCAGCTGTCTCAGTTTCAGGAGTAGAGGCAGCAGCTCCTGGTGGTGTGTTTCTTGGCTAGCCTGGAATCCGAGTGACTCCGCCCGTTCTCAGATCCTTGCTGGGGTGGAGATTCCCACTCTTTTTGAGACGTTCCGTTGTGTGAGTCGGGCGACCCGTCGGGATGAGTCCCGTGGTATATCTCCAATAGAGAGTTCTGATCATACTGCTATGGTGGAATTTCGTGGTGGCCGTAGCAGTCGAGGCCGCTGTCGTGGTTGTGGCAAGTTTGGTCATGAGGGAGGCTGTGATGGTGGTCGTGAGACCCGTACGTGCTATTATTGTGGAATTCAGGGGCACATTTTAGAGCGAATGTTATAAGCTTCATGGGAAGCCCCCACTGGTGTCGAATGCCACAGCGGATCACAGTCAGCAGAACTTTGGCCAGACGAGTCCTCAGGGGGCGCCTATCCCTTCCAGACGGGTCGTCGAGATGATTGCGGCTGAGTATGACCAGTACATGCAGGGACAGATTGAGTAGAGTATGAGTTCTTATGAGTTACCAGTAGCTACTTTTGCAGGAAATCCTACTACATGTGTGGCCACCTCACACTCCTGGGTCATTGATTCTAGAGCCTCTGCTCATATGGCTGGATCATCAGATATTCTCTCAGATTATAAGCTGACTCCTGATCATGCTGGTGTTTTGGTTGCCAATGGAACGTCTTTAGCAGTTGAGGGTTGTGGTGTTGCGACACCTAATTCTGCTCTTCCATTATATGATGTCTTGCATACCCCTGATAACCCATTTAATCTGTTGTCCATTAGTCAAATTATTAATGATTTGGGCTGTTCAGTGAAATTCATTCCTGATCATTGTGTTTTTCAAGATCTTACAACGAGGAGGACTATCAATAGAGGTCGGGTCTCGAGAGAGTTGTACCTGCTCGATGCTGCTCCTGCTCAAGCTTATTCTGCACTATCTTCTTCAGCTCTTGATGTCCATTGTCGTCTTGGGCATCCCGGTTTGTCGAGTCTTAAAATTCTTTGCCCTAATCTAAGTTCTGTGTCTTATATCGAGTGTGAGTCGTGTCGCTTTGTTAAGCACCTGCATCTGCCTTTTCAATCTCGAGTCAATAAAAGAGCTTCTGCTCCGTTCCATCTTGGTTCATTCTGATGTTTGGGGACCTAGTCCGGTCATCTCTATGTTTGGTTTTCGTTATTATGTGAGTTTTGTCGATGATTATTCTCGTACAACTTTTCTCTATTGAATGAAGAATAAGTCTGAAGTGTTATCTATCTTTACTTCTTTTTGTATGACCATGAAAAATCAGTTTGGCACGTGTTCGGGTGTTGCATGGTGATAATGGGGGGAATATATGTCTACCGCTCTAAGGGAGTTTATGGTGGATCATGGTATTTCTCATCAGACGTCTTGTCCCGATACACCCGAACAAAATGGAGTGGCAAAAAAGAAAAATAGACATGTTTTGGAGACAGCTCATGCTCTTCTTTTCCATATGCGTGTTCCACGTCATTTTTGGAGCGAGGCCGTTCTCACGGCATATTATCTTATTAACCGCACGCCATCCACTGGTTGGGTGGTACTTCCCCGATGTATGTTTTGGTTCCTACTTCGCATGTGCACTCCCTGCCCCTTAAAATTTTTGGTTGTGTGCTATATGCGTGACACTCGACCCCAGATGACTAAACTCAATGCCCGTGCCTTGAAATGTATCTTCTTTGGTTATTCCCAACATCAGAAGGGATATCGGTGCTAACAGTCCCGTGTTACGTCGTTTTGTTGTGTCTCGGGACGTTACTTTCCTTGAGCCTACTCCATTCTATTCTACATCTCCTCCTACTCTCTCTCAAGGCTATGAGTCCATTTACCCTCCACCGTCAGACGATCTTCTTGTCTATCGAGTTTCTACTGATGCTCCTGCAGCCTCTCCTTCGCTACTCCAGGTGCCGCCTCTAGCAGCACAATCCTTGACTAGTCTGGCTCTTGCTGAGCCAGTTCTCCCGTCGGTTGATCCTTCAGCTCCACCGGTAAGTGGGCCCTTTATTGTTGTTCGTTGACCCTATCGCACTTGTCAGGATCACCCCGTTATGTTGACTCCTATAAGGGCTTGCTTGCATCGTTACGTGCTTTTGGGTCTACTGTTGATACTACTGATGTGCCTCAAAATGTTTTAGAGGCTCTCTTCCATCCTGATTGGTGTAGTGCTATGTTGGACGAAATGACAACCCTTGATAATAATGCCACTTGGGATCTTGTTCCCCTTCCATCCGGGAAGAAAATAGTTGAATGCAAGTGGGTCTACACTGTAAAAGTGAATCCTGATGGTTCCTTAGCTCGCCTAAAAGCTCGGCTTGTTGCCAAAAGTTATGCCCAAACCTATGGCGTCGACTATTTTGAGACCTCTCCAGTCTCCAACATGACTTCTATTCATCTTTTCCTTTCTATCACCACAGCCCAGAATGACCGCTTCATCAATTGGAAGTCAAGAATGCTTTTCTCCATGGTAATCTTCAAAAGATAGTCTATATGGAGCAACCTCCGCGTTTTGTTGCTCAGGGGGGATCTGATATGGTATGTTGCCTCCATCACTCTCTATATGGCTTGAAACAATCGCCTCGGGCCTGGTTTGGCCGGTTCAGCATGGCGGTGCAACAATTTGGACTGCAGCAGTCAGGAAAAGATCACACAGTGTTCTTTCGTCGGGTAACTTCAGGATGTATTATTCTCGTTATCTATGTTGATGATATTGTCATTACTAGCGATGACAGAACTGGGATTCATGATCTAAAGGTCTTTCTGCAGACGCAGTTCCAAACTAAAGATTTTGGGCACTTGCGGTACTTTCTGGGAATCGAGGTGGCTAGAGAAAAGCGCAAGATATTTATTTCCTAACGAAAATATGTTATTGACATTTTGCGGGGCGCGAGTCTTCTAAATGCAAAGAGTGTGGAGTCCTCAATGGATCCAAGTGTGAAGCTTTTTCCAAATGACAGTGATGTGTTTCCTCACCTTAACAGGTATCGTCGAATGGCGGGTAAACTCAATTATTTGACCACCATGACCAAACCAGATATTGCTTATCCAGTCAGTGTTGTAAGTCAGTTCATGTCAGATTCTCGAGTCCCACATTGGAATGCGATGGTCCGTATCCTACCTTACCTCAATTCTAACCCTGGGAAGGGCTTACAGTTCTGTGACCGGGGTCACTTCCGAACTGAGGGCTATTCGGGTGCAGACTAGGCAGGATATCCGATTGATAGAAGGTCCACATCCGGGTTCTTGGTTTTTGTTGGTGAGAATCTGGTATCGTGGAAAAACAATAAGCAAGATGTGGTGTCAAGATCTCGTGCTGAGGCGGAGTACAAATCCATGGCGTTGGCAACGTCAGAAATTATGTGAGTTCGACAGATTCTCACTGAATTAGACGAACAACCTAAGGGTCCTACCAAGTTGTGGTGTAATAATAAGTCTGCTGTCTATATTGCCAACAATCCAGTGTTTCATGAGCGAACAAAACATATCAAGATCAACTGTCATTTCATAAAACACGAGTACAAGAAGAGTACTATCGACTTTGGTTTTGTTCGATCTGGTAAAAAGCTTGCTAATTTGTTCACTAAAACCTTACCTAGGTCCCATGTTCAATACATTTGTAACAAATTGGGCATGATAGATATCTATGCTCCAACTTGAGGGAAGGTGTTAATATATTAAATATTAATTATGTTAATTATGTTATCCTGTGGGTATGCCCACAGTATCTATTGTAATCCCTCATGTCTTAATAAATATGTGTGTGTGCCTCACAATGATATACGCTTCCATTATTTCTTCTCTCATAATTTAACAGCCATCCCTATCATTCAAATGAAAAGATAATATTTTCTCTCGTAGTTCTAGATCGCATGGAAGATTGATCACATCAACGCAGCTTTGTTTAGAAAACTTTTTTGTGACTATCTTCAACAGCGTCTTCAGGAGGGGATAAATCTTACTGACAGTTTTCTTTTAAAAAATTTGTCCATCATGGTAGAACTAATAGAACAAAAAAAGCATAGCAAATTTCTTGCATGTACACAAACTAACTCATGATCATTGCATATAATGTTCAAATAATTTTGCAAATAGACTAATCAGATTTCCATTACATGTTAAAATGAACAACCGACACTGGCTCACCTTATATTATGAGAATACACAATTAATCCAACTCAAAAAATAAGAACAAAGCATAACAGTGGCAAGTAAACATAGCATTTATATCCAACGCATTTACAAATCTAAAAATGAGCAAGAGACACAAAAGCCTTAATTTTTTTACCCCCCTTGATTTGGTCTACTGAAAACCCAAATATTAAAATACAGCTTCACCAAACAACTCATATACTAGGTAAAAAATGCTCATTTATTGAATAGAAAGAGATGAATAGCATTTGCAATGTGAAAAATATGCAACAATTTCATGGGTTAATCTAAGAAATCTAGCAAGTTACTGAACTCGCCAAAAATAAAACAAGTGTATGCCGGAGAAATAACTGAAAGAGCCTGCTTGTATAAAGCCTTAAAGGAGCTTCAAGATCAAGAATGAGAAATCATAAATGGGAGCTCTAGTTGAATTGTTCAAGTCTTCGATATACATGTCTTCCATCATCGCGAAGGTGGGAGAAGGCAGATGAAAAAAGGGAAACAATAGCCTAATTGAAAATGATGAAAAGTAATATGGATTGGGAGGTGGGAACTAATAAATCCACACATTTTTTTGCTTAGTACACAAATCAGGTGCATTGAACACATGTACGTTATGCAATATAAACTTGTACTGGTGGTGTCAATGGTAACAAAGTGTGTGCATTTAGAACTTCCCTAAGAATTTGTCTGCTTTTCTCATGAAAAGTATTTTGAGTATTTTATTTTATTCCTTTTAACTAGGTTGTTTTCCCCAGTGTAGGGGTGACATATAACTCCAATTTTGGTAAAGCTAAAAATTTATACATAATAGTAATGTTTTATTTTCAACACAGTGGGTACACTTGACTCCGCAACCTTCGTTGTAGCGTCACCACTGAACCTATGTACACCAACTTGAAAGACATGCAGGCGCAACATAAAATTGGATAAAATAAAATAAAAGGCGCGATAATGAGGGCAGTAAAAAAACATAAACGAGAATATTGGTCAAGCAATTTATTCATCTAAGTGAGACTAAGGTCTCCAATGCCTCAAAAGACCAAGCATTCCACTAAGTAGCTTGAACACAAACACGAACACGATACACGACAAGGATGCCCCAACACGTCACTTTTAAAAAAAATACAGAACACGACACGTCTAGGGCACTTAAAAATTTATATTTTTATATATTACTTATATGCCAAAGTATGTAAATAATTTCTTTAGTGGTAATTGAAAATATACAACATATCGCTAATAAAATTAAAAAGCCATATATTTCATCTTTAAAATGTTCCAAAACACATGTAGTGTGCATAATTTGCATTTGAAAAAAATGCAAAACATTATTACTATGTAAAAATTCATCACATTTAACGTGTTCAGAAAGTTTAAGAAGTATCGTTAAAGTGTCCGTCAAGTGTCGAAAGTATACGACATTACAAATTTAATTTTTTAATTAAGACACATTTAAAAAGTGTCGAAAAACGAATTTAAGAGTATCCAAAGAGTGTCGTGTCCGATACGAGTATCCGACAAAACACGTTTCCTTCGTTGACGTGTGTGCTTCTTAGGCATACCCAAACCACTAGACGTGGACACCCAGATCGATTGAAACCCCTTTTGTGAGGCAATAACTCCGAGTCAAATTACATATCCAAGTTTGATCATCTGAAACACAATGCTGTAGAAGCCATTGGTCACAATCATGATCACCCAACACCAACTACCTCGACAATGTAGGTTCCGAAATGTGCCACCCAACTACTACCTCAACTTTCCAATACTAGGTCGGTGCCAACTCTAGCATCCGAGACACAACACAAGATCTCTAACTGAGAACTTGCGCCAAGTTTTCCTGATTGGATATCTTTCCTGATAACTTGGTTCTGGCTTGTAGCTAGAATGGGTTCGGGTTGAATCGTGGGGGAAAAAAAAACTAATTCTTAACGAGTCTAAATTATTTGGGCTATGGTGGATTCAAAATCCTAGGGTATTCCTTTTCATTTAAATTAAGTCTATGATTTTCATTTAATTATTGCTTTTCTAAATTAGATTAATGAAGCATCAAACACCTTTTTCCTCAACTTGAATTAGATTTTTAATCTTAAAGATCCGTGACTCAGCCTTATTGTCCTCGTTAAAACAATACCTAGTCTTAACTACTATTCTCCGGAGTAGTAGTTCTACTTAGGTTTTAAATATTTATTTTTGGTGCAATAACGACCACATTAGAATACTCTCGGTAGCTTATATGGAAAGACATCTTCATATGTGCATACTACTCTTAGAAGTTCCATCTCCAACTAAACTAGCCTACCAATTAGCTAAAATATCGGGTCGTCGTGTTCTTCGTCACAATGGTAGCAAGGAATCCTTCTCTCTCTTTGAAATGGAAATAGAGTTTCATCTGATGTGCATGTCGTGACTCTTATTTGGTAACAATCTATCAAGGCTCGATGGATGATCAACCAATCCATTCCAAGAATAACATCGAAATTGATCAGATCCATGGCCCATAAGTTACATATTAAACGAAAGTCAAAAAACTTTTAAAACTCGCAAGTCTACCCAGATCTAACTTCCTATGGGTGATGCTAAGACTGATATTATAGATTAGCCAAAATAATTACCACATGATTTTTTATTGTTTTCATGATCAAAATTACCACGTGATATAAAGATAGCTATTGCATAGCAAATAGCAAAACATAAAAGCAAATAGCAAAGCAAGTTAAGCAACACATAACTAACAAAACAAAGCAAAACATCATAGTTGATTTACCCAAACCCATCTTCGAACCCTAAAGTCTAGTGCTCGCTCGAGGCTTCATTTGAATCATCCTCAAGGTCTACATCTTCTTTCGATGCTACTAATACATAGGTTAGGTCAAGTTGGGTGATACAAGGGTGTACTGAGGAGACTCTAGAAACATCCTCATGTGTCGTAGAGTGTACTCCCTTGAAGTTAGGGTGTAGTCCAGCGAAACTGGAGTAAAAGTCTACCCGTCATCGCACGGTGGTGACGATGTGGTTGAACTCGCTGATGAACTATTCTCTATGAGCTAGGATCGTGAAGAAAATGTGTCACAAAGTCTCGATTTGGTGCCTTCTTCTTCAGATCAATGTAGGTGTCATCGCCTTGCTCCATCTTTTGTCTTCTTTAGCTCTCGGTATTGGTTGTAGAGTCGACATCTAACGATAGCCCTTTTTCTTGCCTCTAAGTGGTTAGAGTATTCATCCTCCGCTTTGTGAATCTTACGGATGCTAGGCGTCCTTCAAAGGTGTGGGAGTAAAAGGGTACCACTTGCCTATTGTGAAATCGAAACATTCCCCAAGAATCAAAACTCGCATAGCCACTGTTAGAACATGTGGCCATCCTATGGTCAAGGGAAAAAGAACTTTTTCAATCCAATATGGACTCAAGTTCAAGATTTTCTATACAAAAGTCTAGGAGTCCAAAATCCTAGGTGTCACATGTGAGCCGATGGTTCTCTGATTCGCACAACATTCACGTGGGTAAGGGTTGAACATATGTTCTGATACCTAATGTCACAAAGCTTCTAAAACGAAAAGCACACTTCTTACATCTAGTCATCATTACACTTACACGTGCATATGCTCCGATACTAAGTGTCACAAAGTTTCTAAAAAAAGGCACACTTACTCATGCAGTCATCATTACTCTTGCACATTCATCATAACCCCACGTATGTTTACACAACATCATAGCTATACTTACACACCTAGATGGCCCCTAAGATAGAGGTGGCCAGCCATATATATATATATATATATATATATATATATATATATATATATACA
>JAOTRH010000020.1:3555595-3568822 GCA_034768845.1 Heliamphora exappendiculata | reverse complement strand
GGCCAATCCAATTGTAATTGAATCTTCTATTGAAATCTGGATTTCCATGGCCAATGAAATTCACAGATTCCAACAGTTAGATCTAGGAAACCCAAAATGGGGGGTGAATTAGATCTTTAAAAATAAATAGTAATTTAAAAACTTTTTTCAAAAACCTTTTAATATTGCAATAAAACAAGATATGCAAATATTTAAGCAATGCAAATATTAAAAGATGAGGAATAGAGAAAAAGAACTAGACACCAGAAATTTATAGTGGTTCGGCTTTATCCTAACCTATATTCACTCCTCAAGATCTCCCTTGAGTATTTCCACTATTCAGAATACTTCGCGGGCGTATTCCAAGCCTTTACAAGTTTCAAGTCTTCTTTTGAGCTATCTGAATGTTTACGGGCACATTCACAAGCCTATTTCAACTTTAAGAAGATCCTATGAAAACAAACCCATGTTTTCTTCTAATATCTCTTGAACTCTTCTTTGATGAGTTTCACTCACTCACTCAAAGGCTAAAGGATGACTCACCATTGATTACAATAAATGAGATGTAATAAATGAAGAACACTCACTCTCTTTACAAGATTGATTCACAATAAATAAAAGGGTAAAGAGAGATGAGGAACAAGAACATGAGTTGCAGCAATAAATGTGAGTTTGATGATTTCTGAGATAGATTTGAGCAATAGAACAGTAAATGCAAGTCTCCAACCCTCTTAAATGTTGAGAATTAACTCCTTATATAAGTTCTTGTGAGTTCTTAACCGTTGGAGGTAGGTGGGGGCAATAAATGCCAAAAATTCAATTGTTGAGATCTGCCGTATTTTGAATTTCCGTCTTTAGGGTCGACACAAAGTGTCTAGGGCAGGGTTCTTCAAGTGGTTGGGTCGACACGAATGTTCTGACGGGTCAACACAAATTCTGCACTTTACCTTCCAACGTTCTGGGGTCGACACAAATGAATTTGGTGTCGATTCGTTTGAAACTTCAGCATCCGGAGGAACAACTTTGTGTCGACTCAACTTATCTCTAGTGTCGACACTAAATCTCTGTAGGAAGCCTCGGTACTTTTGTGTCGACACATTTGGTCTCTGGGATCGACACCAAAATTCTGCAGGCAAGCTCGAGACTTTTGGGTCAACACGATTTGTCTTGGGGTCGACACCAAAAATCTACAGGAGGTCTTGGTTGTTTTGTGTCAACACAATTTTCATTTGTGTCGACCCAAACTTTTGAAAACCAAAAGTGAGGATCACTTTTGTGTCGACACAAATCTGGTTTGTGTCGACTCAAAATGAGTCCTAGATACTTCGGCACTTTTGTGTTGACACAAAACTAGTTTGTGTCGACACTAACTCTTTGGTACCTGAAGATCAACTTGAAAAACAGTTAGGGTATCAAACCATTTGATCAATGGGTGTTGACACACTTGACATGCTTCAAGTATACTTTACCTTAAAAGTGTTTGACTTAATTTTCAATTAAGATCAACGCAAAAATATTCTAATTAAAGAATGCTTAAGTGTTTGAACCTTTTTGAGATAGAAGTCATTTCTTTTTGGCTAAGGTGTCAACTTTGATTATTCAAAATGTGTTAACACTTTCATTTTGGAAATATAAAATATTATCCATTTAAAACCATTTATTTTTAAAAAATGAATTATGAAAATCATCAAAATTAAATTAAAAAGCCATTGGGCTAACACTGGACATGTAAAGAAATATTGCAGGAAATTACAAAAGAATCAAGGGCAAAGCAGCAACCAGTCAAATAACGAAGAAGGTGAAACCTTGGTCACCCATACATGAGAAATAGCACTACTCTCAGTCGTTGAAGAGACGTGTCTCCACGTTGCAGCCTAAGATACCGAGTAGGTTGTAGACACAGCAGCATTATACCACGCCACTCCCCACAATGATTACTTCACTTCGTATAATGCTGGCGACTTAAGTACAGTGAGGATGGGGAACACCGGTTTCTCGAATATCGTGAAAATAGGCAATGTACATATCAAGACCAATGTTGGTTGCACCGTGGTATTGAAGGACATCCGATATACGCTCGACCTTCGACTCAATCTCATTTCTGGGACAACTCTTGATCGTCAGAGTGACGAAAACTACTTTGGCAATGGCAATTGGAAGCAAGTACAAGGAACCTTGATTGTCGCTCGAGGACACATGTATGGCACATTGTACTCCCAAGTGGAAGTCATTTTTGATAGTCTCAATGCAGTTGAAGACAAGGCATCACCGAATCTATAGCATAAAAGACTCGAACATATGGGAGAGAAAGGGTTGCTCTCGCTAGAAAAAAAGGCACTTATCCAAGTGCCCAAAGGTACTCAACTTAACCCTTGTGATCATTGTTTATTTGGAAAATATCATAGAGTCTCATTTAATTCCTCTACCAAGAGAAGATCAGAGTTGTTGAGTCTGGTACACTCTGATTTTTGTGGTCCCATGGAAGCAGAAAGTTTAGGCGATAATAAATATTTTCTAGCATTTATTGACGATACTTCACGAAAAGTGTGGGTGTATTTTTTGAGAACTAAAGACCAGGTACTTGGGAATTTCAAGATGTTCCACGCCATGGTGGAACTAGAAACAGGAAGGAAGCTGAAATGTCTCCGATCTGACAACGAAGGCGAGTACACCTCAAGTGAGTTTGAGGTATACTGCGCCGATCACAGTATCCGACATGAGAAAACGGTCCCACGTACCCCACAACACAATGGTGTAGCCGAGAGGATGAATTGAACCATCATGGAAAGAGTCAAAAGCATGGTCAGTTTGGCTAAGCTACCTAAGCCATTCTGGGGTGAAGCTGTCCGTGCCGTCTGCTACTTCATCAACAGATCACCATCAATCCCGTTGCAGTTTGAAATTCTAGAAAAGCTGTGGTCTGGCAGAAATCCTTCCTACTCTCATCTGAAAGTGTTTGGGTGCAAGGCATTTGCTCATGTATTCAAGGAACAAAGACAAAAACTTGACATGAAATCAACTCCATGTATTTTCATCGACTATGGAGATGAAGAATTTAGATACAAGTTATGGAACTAGTAGCACATAAGCTCATTAGAAGCATGGATGTTATATTCCAAGAAAATCAGGTATATGAGGACTTTGAAAAGCCCACAAAGTCTAATAGTTCCAGTTCCAATGCTCTAGACATCGTTCTAGATTCTGCACCAGTACAGTTAGGCATAGACAATGAAGAAATGCAGGACAAAATTCCAGAAGCAGAAGATGAAGAAGATGCTGAGGGTGTTGAGCAGGGGGAGCATCAACCCCTCCACCAGAAACTATAGAACAAGAAGTCACTTCTCCAGTTGAAGAACCTCAACCGAGAAGATCAGAAAAAGGTCGCACTTTGATTCTATCGAGGAGATATTCGGAGTCAAACTATGTTCTGTTTATTGATGAGGGGGAGCCAGAAAGTTTTCGGGAAGCACAAATTCATTCAGATAAAGATAAATAGATGCAAGCAGTGCAAGAAGAAATGAGTTCTTTGCAAAAGAACCAAACATATGAGTTGGTGAGAGTTCCCGAAGAAAAGAAAGCATTGAGAAATAAATGGGTATTCAAGCTGAAGAAAAACGACAGTGGAAAGCTTGTAAAACACAAAGCTCGGTTGGTCCTCAAAGGATTTCAACAGAAAAAAAGCATAGACTTTGACGAGATCTTCTCACCAGTAGTGAAGATGACTTCAATTCGAGTCATACTTGGATTGGCAGCATGTTTGAATCTAGAGCTTTAACAGATGGATGTCAAGACAGCTTTCCTTCATGGAGATCTACATGAGGTAATCAACATGGAACAACCAGAAAGATTTGAAGTTGCAGGGAAAGAGCATTTGGTCTGCAAACTGAAGAAAAGTCTTTACGGCCTTAAGCAAGCATTGAGACAATGGTACACGAAGTTTGACTCATTCATGGTGGGTCATGGTTACAAGAGGACTTCAGCAGATCAATGCATCTACATTCGAAAATTTTGGTATGGTAACTTTATCATACTTTCACTTTATGTTGATGATATGTTGATTGTTGGACATGATGCAAGTATGATCAGCAAGTTGAAGCAAGAACTATCCAAGGCCTTTGATATGAATGATTTAGGCCCAGCTTAGCAGATTTTGGGCATAAAGTTTGTTCGTGATAAGAAAGCCAAGAAACTATGGTTGTCACAGGAAAAGTATGTTAAACGTGTGCTTGAAAAGTTTAACATGAGATATGTCAAGCTAGTTATTACTCCACTGGAAAATCACTTTAAGCTAAGCAAGCGATCATGTCCCTCTTCGAGAACAGAGATGGAAGAAATGGAATCAATTCCATATTCTTTAGCAGTTGGTAGTCTCATGTATGCAATGGTATGTACAAGACCAGACATTGCTCATGTTGTAGGCGTTGTGAGTAGATATCTTTCCAATCCAGGTAAAGACCATTGGTTGGAAAGACCATTGAGAAACAGTTAAGTGGATTCTCAGGTACTTAAAGGGTACGTTGAAACTATGCTTGTGTTTTGGGGGAGCTGAACCAGTCTTGAAAGGCTTTACAGATTCTGATATGGCAGGTGATCTTGATAGTGAAAGGTTATTTCGGAATTTCTTTTCACTTTTGCAAAGGGAGTAGTCTCATGGCAATCAAAATTGCAGAAGTGCGTTACTTTATCTACAACAAAAGCAGAGTACATAGTAGCAGCGGAAGCTGGCAAAAAAATGTTATGGTTGAAGCGGTTTCTTCAAGAACTCGGTGTCAGACAGAAAGAATACAAAGTACATTGTGACAGTCAGAGTGTTCTGGACTTGAACAAGAATTCAAAATATCATGCCCGCACAAAGCATATTAACATTCGCTATCATTGGATACGCAAGGTAATGGAAAAGCAATTGCTGAAGCTTGCGAAGATCCGTACAAACAAGAACCCAGCAGACATGTTGACGAAAGTGGTTACTCGTGAAAAGCTTGAGTTATGTTGAGACATAGCCAAGATGGACGCTACCTGAAGAATGACAAATTGCATTCTCCTCCTATGGGTATGGAATGGGAGAATTGATGGGTTCATACCCAACTACTGCACTAAATGCAACAAAGAAAAAAAAGGGACACAAAAGTCAACAAACAGCAGCAAACAGAAATCAGGAAGTAGATCTGTGCATTACTGAAGTCAAGATTTGCTGCACTTGCAAATCTGTGTATTTAATGTGTTGTCTCATCTTCTCCACTATAAAATGGTGTGTGCGTTGTGTTGTATAGAACCAGAGAGAATAACTGAAATTAGTGAAGTGTGCGAGTGTGTAGGCAGATAGAGTTTGTGTGAGTTGAGTCTAAGTCTGAGTAAGATACTGTATCTTCTCCTCTTCCTCCTCTATTCCCATAATAAAGTGAAACTCTCTATCCCGTGGACATAGGCCAAATAAGCCGAACCACGTAAACTTTGGTATCGCTATTTTTGTACATGCTTGTTTCAATATCTCACACGATAACCTTAACAGCATACGCGTGCTCACCTCTTGAGCAATAATTGAGTTTGTTCATCCCACCTTGGGTAAAAGAGGACGATTGTTCTGTGAGGTTTTCTATATAAACTATAAATTTACAGGTAAATTTGATGTCAAGATGTATTCTATGAGAAAATGTGTTGCAATTGCCAATCTATTCCAAAAAGACATATGTATACAGTTCTATACAAATAGCATTCAACCAATTGGAGACCCACCGTTGGGATATTACCAGTAGTCCATGCAAGAACACAATCCATTCTCAAAATGATGAAAGCGCTTTCGGTCCCTTATGGTTATTTTACGATTATATATCTTAGAAATAAGCTTCATGGAGGAGTGGCAGTCATCACATATCCGTAGGTTCTTAACTACCCGAAGTGGCATTTGCAGGGATGTACTAATTAATCCAAAGGCAATTGCAATTTTCTCACTATGATAGTACAACACACTCTCCTTCTCTTCATCATCCATGTTAAGGAAGACTTGCGAAGTGTCTGGCTTATACCTGTGCAAACCCAATTGCCTAGACATCTCTTCCAACATCAAATGGATCTGTTTTGCTTAACGATGGGAATCATCTTCCACAAGAAACTCATGAATAATCCCATCAAGCTCAATCCAGCTACATCCAGGATCTTTCCTTGTGTCGATCTCCTTCACCAACAATCTCACCCCAGTAACAGCATCCCAATTTCCTAAAGAAGCATACATATTCGATAATGCCACATAAGCTCCACTATCACGAGGAGCCATCTCCATTAGAAGCCTTGCTTTGTGTTTGCCTATTTGAGTGTTCTTATGCGTCTTACAAGCACCGAGCAAGGCCTTCAAAATCACATCATCCGGTTTAATCGGCATTTCCAAAATGAGTTTTTCGGCCTCTTCTAAATGCCCAGCACGGCCTAAGAGATCAACCATGCAACCATAATGTTCGATCCTAGGTTCTATGCCAACTACTCTAACCATGTGGTCGAAAATCAATCTTCCCTCATGCACTAACCCTGTGTGGCTACATGCACTCGACACAGCTATATATGTTACATTGCTTGGTGTCACTCCCGCTCGCTCCATCCTCCCAAAATGACCGAGTGCATCCTTTGATTGACCGTGCATGGCAAGCCCGCTAATAATGGCATTCCAAGTGATTACATTCCTCTGTGGTAGGCTCTCGAAAACCTGAAGTGCCTTCTCAATGTTCCCACACTTTGAGTACATATCAATCAAAGCAGAACCAAGCACCCCATCAATTTCAATTTTATTTTTCTCTGCATACAAATGTACCCACTTACTCAACTCAAGTGCTCCAAGTCGTGATATTGCCGGTAGAACACTAAACAGCGTGACATAATTTGGGGACACATCCGCCATCTGCATATCCCGAAATAACTCGATTGCCTCCTTAAAAAGCCATTTTGTGCATACCCAGAAATCATAGAATTCCATGACACCACACTTCTTTGGGGCATTTTATCAAACAAATGCCTCGCAACTTTGAAGTCCCGAAGCCTAACATAGCCATCAATCATCACATTCCACAAAACCACATCACCCAATTGCCTTCTCTTCTCTAAGTTCCCCTTGTTCGCATTGCCCATTCCAACGCTCGAGTTAAATATCACACAATCATCATCCATCACATCGCACATAACATACATTCTCACAAGATTACTAACAACAAACTCATCACAATCCAACCCATACTTCATAATCAAACCATGAACTTGCTTACCTTCCTCCAGTCGACCCGCTCGAGCGCACGCCTTGAGCACGGACGGAAAGGTGAAGCTATTGGGTTCGACGAACTCATAGCAAACCATTTAATAGAACGCAAACAAGGCCTCGAGTGCGTCTTCGTTGTCGCTCTCGGAGAGTGCTCTGATGATGGTGTTCCAAGGAAAGCAATTGGGTTGGTCCATGCGGTGAAAGACGAGACAGGCGTAGTGGAGGTCGCGGCGGGTAGGGTCGGAGAGGGCGCAGAAGCGGAGGAGCTCGGCAGCTACGAGAGGGTCGCGGATGCGGCCGATTTTGATCAACCTGGCGTGGACTTACTGCATGTCTCGCATGGTCTTGCATTGTCTGAGCTCCGGGAAGAACGTTGAAGGGTGTGGTGGCGCTGGGTGTGGAGAAGGTTGAATTCATGAGCGTGCCGCAGTTTTTTCGGGAGAAAGAGGAAAACAAAGAAATGTCATGCAGCGGCGGACGCCCTAAGCAGATATTTTAAAAGAGTCATTATATATTTTTATATTTATAAATTTTAAAAAAATATTATAAAAATTTACAAGAATACAAATGTTTTGTGGCTTCATATTTTACTAATATCCAGATCATAACAAAAATAACACCAAATAGAAAAAAATTACAACATCACGTTAAAACAAAAAGGTTGAACCAATTGACAATGTTGTCAATTTATTCACTTAAATACTAACATTTTAGTATTTTTAGTCGCAAAAATATTAATTAATTTTGTATAATTAAGTTTCTTTACCAATTGAATTATTTGTTTGTTTTTATTACAAAGAACTTTTGTAGAGTTTTCACTTGAGATTAAATAAATTCTTCTATTTTTTTTTGTACATCTAAACAAAGACAGACATTATTTTTTAAAATTTTGTAAATCAAAAAATAAATAAAAAATAAACATGAGAAAATAAATTTAAATTTTACAAATCAACATGAAAAAATTATGAATGCTAAATAGCTTAAAACAAAAACATGTTTTATGAAAGAAAAAAAAAACATGTAAAACAATTGTAGAATTAATACTAAATGGCTTAAAATAAAATAAAAAAATTACTGCAATCGACAAAGAACTGACTGAAGTCAATAATAAAGATGAAGGATGAAAATTGTCGTAGCAACTCCGCAAGACACAACCAACGCAAATTGCAATCCGAAGTCTAAAGAATTGATTCAATTGAAGAAAATGATTGATTATGAAGTTTAAAATTGATTAGTGATTAAGTCGAGTGAGTCGGCGCTCCGCTAAACTGTGTGGAGGTGCGGTTATTGCTGAATATTGAGACTCTTAGAGAAAAATTGATAAATTATATATATATATATATAATTTATTATTGATATCTAATTAATTTAATCATTTGCAAAGATGATCTTATCAACGACTTCTATAAAATAAACAATATAATTATCAAAATAAATATAAGATGTATCTATAACAATATACATTGAGGCCCTATTTGGCTACTTAGGCATTTTATCTAAAAACGAAAAAAAATTAATATGGTCCGTTTGAAAAAAAATAAAAATAAAATGTTAAAAAATTAAATTAAAATACTAATTTTTAAAATATTCTATTTGAATTTTCATTACTTTTAAATTACGATAAACCCATAATTCATAATTTATTTATTAAAACTATCAACTATATATATTTGTTATTTTCAACTATATAAAAAGATAAAATTATCCAATTTAACTAAAAATCAAAAATACTAATTTTTTTATCTAAACAACCAACTTCAAAACATCATTTTATCATAAAATTTAATTTTTATGAATTAATCTCAAACTTATATTGATAATCCGAATTGAGTTTTGATAGCATATTGAGAAGATCATCTTCGTAAAAAGATTGATTGATTGGATATCTATCGATACAATATTTTAAAATATTTATTTTAATGGTATATTTAATTTTAAAAATAAACTATTTATTTTATTTATAATAAGTATATTTAAATAACTAATTATTGATGTCAAATTAATTTAATTTTTTGTATAGAGCCTGTTTGGGCAAACTTGCTTATTGGCTTGTTTTAGTCATAAACTTGCTTATTTTGCTTATTGACTTATTTTTATTTATTTTTGTTTTTTGTGATTTTTTTATATTTTAATTAAAAAAATTTATTTTTTCAGCTCGTTTTAATAGGAATAGTCTAAAAAATATAATAGTTTGATTAAATGATGAAAAAAATTCACTAAAGACAAAATGTCAACTTAGTCAAATAAGCAAATAAACCAATTTATCTAGGCTATAGATAATTTTCTCAAAGAATTCTACAAAATTAAAGATAAAATTATCAAAATAAATATAAAATGCATATGTAAGAATAATACATTAAATTAAGAGTAGAATAATAAAAGTTTATTGTCCTACAAAGAGTAAGGATCGAAACTCCAAACATGTTATCAACTTGTTCTTTATTTTGTACAGTAAAAAATATTATTTTATCATAAAATTTAATTTTCATAATACCAACTCAAGCTCATATTAATGATTTAAACCGTTAATTTTAAAGAATGTATGAAGAAAATCATTCTTGAAAAAAGATAGATTAATTAAATATTCATACATATAGAATTTTATAATATTTATTTTAATGGTATATATAATTTTAACAATAAATTATTTATTTTATTTAAAATAAATATATTTAGATAATTATCTATTAATGTCGAATCAGTTTAATTTTTCATGAATGATCTTCTTACCGAATTCTCTAAAATGAACGATATGATTATCAAAATAAATATCATGTATATTTATAACAATCATACATTAAATAATAATATTTATAAAGGCAAATATTGCTCTTTATAGGGTCTAAAATATTTTGTAACCATAAGTTTATTTTTTTTTTTATGTACACTTAAGTTTATTTGGATAATTCGAACAGTTTATCTTGAATAATATATTGAAAAGAATATTCATTTAAAAAATTCTATTAATTATATGTATTATTTAATAAAAAAATAAATTACACTTAAATCTGTGTATTCTTATAATATATTACTATTTAGGCTCTTATTTCATAAAAATCACATTACACACTCTCTTACTTTACAAAATTAAGTAATATTCTTTCTCATTCGTTAGTTAAGCGTTGTTGACTTAACAAAAATAAATGAATGCTTTAACAAATTAATTTAGAAAGACATTTTTACCCTCTATTCCTCTCTCTTCCTCTTCTTTTCCTTAACTCTCCCTTCACCGTTCTGTTTGGGTGCCGAATCACTATCACCTGCCTGCATTTAGAATTCCACCGAACTGAAGCAACCACCGCAACATCGACGACTTCTTGAACTCGCCACAGTTCGAAAAAACGGTGGCGACTTCTCGAGTTGAAAGTACCTCACAACAATGGATCCCGGTATTCTACCGGTCTCAATTGCCGCCGCCAAGTCCTTTAGGAGACTCTCCAACGACTTCCCAATCTCCACCATAACCAAAAACGCATCATACCTATTCACACCAAATTCCTGTTCATCTTCCTCCCACCATCTCCACCTCCACCAAATCCCTTTTTGGATTTAAAATCAACAAACCAGTAACCCATCAAGATTCCCAAGAAAACTCCAATTCTCTCATCTAGGTTTGGGGTTTTAACACACCAAACTCACAATCTTTGCTTGGAATTAAGAAACAAACCCAGAATTTGTTTCTTCAATCTACCTTAATGCTCAACATCTTGTTCTTGATGTTTGAAATTCATGCCTCAAATTCTCAGTGAACTCTTCCTTTCTGGGTTTATGATAAATTCCACTTGCAGGCTCAGGTCCCATCTTGTTCAATTATTTTCAGTCGTCTTCCTCTACTGGTTCTATTACATTTCATAATTTTTCTTCCAATCTCCCAATACCAAATCCTTATATATCCATCAATCTAATTAAATCAATCCATATCTATATCTATAACCATGTGCATGTGTGTATGTGTATATGTATGTATATGCGATGGTGGTTGAAGATTTTCCGTAATCAAATGATTCACCATGAAACTGGGTTTAACCTCGGTGGCGGCGGCGATACCTTCTGGAGGGACCAAAGCACCCCTCACCACCACCGCATAAACACTCCTCACCACCACCGCCGCCCCGTTCGCCACCACCACACAAACTAGCGGCGCACCACCGCAAAAACATGTTCAGCTCTGCTTCTGTTAACGATTCAAAGAGAGGGTTGAATCTGCGGTGGTTATAAGACTCCAAAGTGTTGTTCTTCGCCTTCAACGTCGGTGAAGCCAGATGAGTTAGAATAAGGGCTCTGTACTTTAGTTTGGATGAAACATCAGGGTTTTTGGGGAAGAAGATGAGAAGGGAAGAAGACGAAGGCGCAAGCCGATTGATGTCAGCAAAAAATGCCGGAATTTCGGTGATTTGTCTTCAGGACTTCAGCGAAGTAATCGAAAATCTTATTGATGAACTATTGAAGTAACGTTTACTCAGTCTTTGCTAATTTGTTTTCTATGTTCTTGACCGCCATGGCGCTGGGATGAAGGGGAAAAGAACAATGGCAGTGGGGGGAGGAATGTAGCCTTATTTTTTAAGGGTAATATAGTCATTTGGTTAATACAAAAATAAGGGTAATATAGTCATTTGGTTAATAAATTAACGAGGTAAATTTACAAAAGGTGTCGGTGGCATTTTATAAAATAAAAGAGAAACAATATTATATTCAAAATGTACCTAATGTCTAAGTATAATTTATCCTTAATAAAAATATATAACAAATGGCAAAAAACCCAAAACTACTAATATCTAATAATCAGAAACCACTCGGACAGAATTCTCGTTTAAAAGAGAAATAATATTATATTCAAAATATGCAGAGTGTGTAAATATAATTTATCCTTAATAAAAATATATGACAAATGGCAAAAATCCCCAAACTACTAATGTCTAATAATCAGAAATCACTCGGACAGAATCCTCGTTTAGTAAATGACGAAAGTGGGTTGAACAATCTCTCTCTCTCCATATATATATATATATATAATAAAATAAATAAACATCTAAACAACAACGGTATTATTTCTAAAATTTTGTAAATCAAAAAATAAATAAAAAATAAACATGAGAAAATAAAATAAAATATTGCAAATCAACGTGATAAAATTATGAATGCTGAAACATAAACAAATTTTATGAAAAAAAACATGTAAAACAAAAGTAGAATAAAGTGCCAAGAACTGACCGAAGTAGAATAAAGTGTGAAAAAAAACATGTAAAAAAAAGTAGAATAAAGCAAAGAACTGACCGAAGTCAAGAATGAAGATGAAGTGTGAAGACAGTGTCCTGGCAACTTAGTTCCAGTGATAATCTCACTTTATATTTCTTCTGTATATTTATTATTGAATTGATTGTAAGTTGCAAGTTTCAAATTACAAGTTACAAGTTACAATTAATTAATTATGGACAATTTGAATTAGCAAATAAGTTTATTAATTTTATTGTACAGTTATATTGTGCGTTATTAGATTATAAGAGTTAAATTAAAAAATATTGTAAAAATCGATCAATTTTTATGACCCATGACCGGTTTGACTGCTGGATAGTTTAACCACAAATTAGAACAATTTTGTTAAAAAACAATAGTTTTGTATATGGCTGGTTTAATTGATAAATTCGAACAATTAATTAAATTGGTCAATCGGTTGAACCGACCGGTTCAATTCTAAAAACATTGCCAAATGTTCATTCTAATTTTTTAGAATTTTTGACTTAAAATTTTTTTAAAAAAATATTTGATTGGCTAACTTATTCAACTAACTATTTTAAAAATTTTAAATTATTTTTAGAAATTCTATTTGTTAATATATTCTTGATTTTTGTAATTTTCCTATCTTATCTTCCAATCATAAATAAATCATGAAATCTTCCTATTTTATTTAATTTTTCTAATCTTAGAGAGAATCCAATATCATAGGCCATAACGATATAATTTTTATATACAGTAATATTTTTAACCTACTTAAACTATAATCTTTCAAT
>JAOTRH010000020.1:3540675-3551363 GCA_034768845.1 Heliamphora exappendiculata | reverse complement strand
TATATATCTTTTCCATATCAACTCCAAGTGCTTCATGTATAGCAGTATAGGGAAGGTAATAGTTAACTAGTCGGTGGTGTTTGACAAAGTTAATGCCCGTACTGTTAAGATTTTTGTTACTATTTTATTTATAAGTTACAAGTTTGTTCAGATACCTACAACTTTTACTACAATTTATAAATATATTTTTTTTCTATTTCAGTTACAAATCACAATATTTACCAAACATTTATAATTTTTACTACAAGTTACAATCTATAAACTACTAGTTTAAATAATACCAAACACTACTAGTTTCAATAATGCAAAATATTAGTGAGTTAATATCTAATTGATTCAGAATCAGACTGTGAGAGGTCAAGGTTAGGATTGGTTGAATTGCAACATAGAAGGGAAAAACAAGAATCAAATAGAAAAATTGTGCATACAAATATGTTCCATTCAACTTAAATCAACTGATTTAGAATTGGTTCATTAGGTGTCTATTTTCATTTTTGGAAGGTTGGGATGGCACAAAAAGTGCCTTTAACACATAGGAACCTTGTAACTTATATGGTTTGAAGTATTGGAATCCAAATACTCATTTGAACAAACACACTTGTAGAAAAATAAATTTGTTCACCAACTTGATTAGACGGTCAATTCAATCGCCAAATATAAAGTAAACCCTACAATTTAAATCAATAAAAAATAAGTATTATTCACCTACCTTGTCACTTATCTCATAAATATTCAACAAAATTGGAATCTTTAATGGAATTGTACATATATAATAGCCCTTTGCGAGTGCTTGCATCACACATGACCCAATGCTTATCTAAGCAAACACCCATAGGTAAAATTGGTTCCCTTGGCTTTGTGACACAAGACAGCTATCAAATACACCCCCCATCAATAATGTAGCAAAAAGGAGAGCTGAAAAAAAAGCAGCAAGGAATGCTCAAATGCCCTCACATATATACAGTGCTCACTGGGCTCCACTCCCTCACCCACACTCCCTCCCCTCATGTTTTCTCCCCTCTCTCTCTCATCCATTCCCGCACGTGTGAATCTTTCTAATAAAAAAGAAAAATGTTTCGAAAATAGAATTTCAACCACAAAAATCACATAAATTAAATTCTGATCGTACATCATTTAGTGCAAATAGATGACCAAAATTCAATTTCTATGATTGGATTGTAGTCGGAAGCCATGTATGTAATATTACTTAATAGAAAAGCATCATCATTAGCCATGATATACTTTTATATATCATACGAAGTAATGCATGTTTTTATAAATGTGTCCAAAAATTAGATATTTATAAAAATATAAAAGTATATTTTTTACAATTGACTACGACGAGTTCTCATCTTTTAAAAGTTTTGTATAGTAATATTCATTATTAACTCAATAAAAAACTTTTCTCTTATCTCCATATATAATACTAACCTATCAGTTATCTATCTATTATTCGATTTCGCAATCGATTCTTCAAGATATTCATGGCTGAGAGCAATCTCTTGACTATAACAGAAAAATAGAACAAATTAATTGCATTAGAACCCAAGAGCTTAGAGTCCAGAGAGAGAAACCCACCTAAAAATTGAGTCAAGCTCAACCAGTCAACCGCTGTTAAACTAAGTATATGTAATATAATATTTTCTCATTTTTAATACATATTTAAGAAATGTAATATAATTTTATGGAGCACAAATATAATAATTAAAAACTTTGTAAAATATAAGATTTCTTATAAATATTATTAGTGAGGACACAAATACAACAATTAATAAAAATATAAAAATATTAATGGTATTTTTACATCACACACTACCTCCGCCCTCCGCCCTTAGATTGTGGTGTTTGGCATTACTGAAACTAGTAACTTATAGATCATAACTTAGTCTGTGTTTGGCCTGGCTTTTAAGCCAGGCTTTTTGGCTTTTTCCATTAAACAAAGCCATTTCGTTTGGGTTCCCACAAAAAAGTTAAATTTTTTTCACTTTTTTTCTCGCAAAAAAGCCATAATTTGACACAAAAAAATCATGATTTAACACCAAAAAGCTTAAAAATCACTAAAAAAGCTAGTCCAAACATAGACTTATAGTAAAAATTATGAGTGTTTGGTAAAAATTATAATTTGTAACTAAAACAAAAGAAAAAATAATCAGAAATTATAGGTGTTTAAAAAAATTTATAATTTATAATTAAAATTAATAATATAAAACTAAAAACTGTTATAGTTTTGCCAAACACCCCAATAAATTCTGCATATAAGTCCCACCAGGGTGTACACAATTTCCAAACAACACGTCCTAACTGACACTTGGATAAATTGATAGCTAAGCACAAAAGTCATAAGTTTTTCTCCATTTTGATCCAGACTAATTATTCGGTAGTCTTGAAATATCATATACATTATTTTTGTAGTGTTTATATTCAATAACGTGCCAAAAACACATTGCGTAAATAATGTTAATTTACTTTTGTTGGATAAATTAAAAATAATAATAATTCACTTACTATGCATCACATATTTTTATTTGTTATAATAACTACGTAGATAATACCACGTTATACTTCTCGAGACTACTTGATCAGTTTCCTTTGATTCACCATTCTTTTTTTGAAGTATGTGTGGCTTGAATTTTGTTGCTTTTCCTTGTTACCCTAGCCAGAATGTTGCCTTGGGTGCATAGGATTTCATGCGACAATTGCTGATTCAATATATTCAAAGTGTTTTGCCCTTATAATATGATGATGATTCTCCTTATCTGACACTATGAGGTAACAACAACTGTCATCTTTTATATAGAAAAAGTACACTTGGGTCCAAGTAATACTATATACACAAGACAACTAATTATAGATTAATCACAAAAATTAAATTTTGAACATTTATTTGTATTAAAATTCATAACACTTATTAATTTTAATAGAAATAGATAGCGAATATAAAATTTTCTATAATTTTTGTAATTAGTTATTTGTGCACAAAATAATTTTTCACGTGAATAAGTACTGCATAATGGAAAATTCCTGCAGACTAGTTTAGGGCAAGCTATCCAAACATAGAATGTTCATTTGAAGTTCTATTTTAAGTATCCATACAATACTGCTACTTAACAAAATTTTAAGCATTTGATATTAATATTTATCGCTGTATCGTTTGATACATCATATTTAAAACCTGATTTTAAGATACTTTTGTCCACACAGGCTTAGTAATTAACAACATTGCTTTTACATGAATACATAGCAAGCCTTACAAAACCCTAGCTCAGATCTTATATTATTGGATCTAATTTGGCAAACTAATTTCGTCGAGATCATCCAACGACAAGAAAACCTCGTCCAAGCACGAAAGCTCCGCACCACTACCACTGCCATTGTCATCGTTGCACTCGAACACTCGACATAGTGCCCATGTACTGTAATCCTGAAAAAAAACAAAAAAAAAAAAACACACTCACCACACACACAAACCACTCAACTTTCATATTCCTTCATGCCTACTTATGTTAAAAGAGGGTGTTTGTTACTAAATTATAACTTTTAACTTGCAGTTCGGCAAAGGAACTTAAAAAATTCAAATAAGCCCTCGATTAACAACTAGTTTAAAAACTAGTTGTTTTAGGCCCCGGTCGGGAACCAACTTAAAAATTAGTTTTTTTTTGGTTTTTGGTGTTTTTAATCAAAAAGCTAAATTGGATTTAAAGTAAGTTGTTATTTAATAACTTAGCTTTTAAGTTAACTTTTTCTAAGTTGGTTGTTGGGATAAAAAGCTATTTTTTTTAGTTTTTGTTTAAAATAAACAATTTTATCCTTCTATATATTTGATATTAACAATTATATGTAGTTGATAGTAATAGTAAATAAGTTATGAATAAGAGGTATTACTGTATTTTAAAAATGATTGGAATTTGAATAGAATATTCTGCGAGTTTGTGTTTTGATTTAATTTTTTGGTTTTTTTATTTTTTTGCCAAGTGGGTGACCTTGGTTTTTTTGACGTTTTTAGCCAAAAAAATCAAAAAGCTAAGGTGGCCAATTAGGGCCTTAATTTTTTATTTTTTTTGTTTTTATATTTTTAGTTAAAAAAAACTAAATTTGATTGAAAGTAACGATTAATTACTATTTCAGCTAGAACAAACAACCTGTGGATTTAATTTTGGTGCCATGATTACTTATAAAATACTTACTATTTTTGGATTTCCTCGTCTCTTGGATGATCTTGAAGTAGTGGAAGCACGATCAAAGAGGCTGTACTCCTGCATTACCCAGTTTGTTTTGGTGCCGGCCGGTGATTCCCCAATATAGAAACCATAATGTTTCTTCATCCCCACCTTCTTGCCATCACCACTGCTAAATACCGGTTCATCCACACCCAATGCTTTCCAATATCCATTCCCTGTAACCCGGTTTTGTGTCTTCCTGCTGAAGAAGTACCATTTGTTCCCCTCCCCCATGGCTTTACCTACAAATAAGTAAGGGTAGAGTAATTATTCAATAGTACTCCAAGCATGATGTGATATTATTGACGTACTAGTGTTTCAGTCCAATAATATAGTAAAAAAAACTTCGGTTGGAACAATGCAGGCCTACCCTGCATGTAATCTTTGAGTGTGAAATACAAAATTTATTTGCTGTTTAAAAAAAAAAAAAAATGCCGGCCTACCCTCAGTAAGCAGGTAGTTAAAAAACAAAAGTGACCTACATAATGTGCATTGGGTATTTTTATTTATTGAAAACACCGCGTATTGTTGCCTATGTGGTACTATGAGATCGAGCATCAAATGATTTGCTAGTAAGTGTACGTATATATAATAGCTGTCATATCATAGAAATATTAAGCATTTAGGTAGAACTTGCCCTAAAAACCAATCCAATTTGTAAGAGAAGGGCGTTCAAATGATTTGTATGTACATGAAAAGTTTTAATTTTTATTTTATTAATTTTAATTAAACGCGAAACAAAATCGTAATATACTATATTGCTCTGCATGCACCTGACGTCTTGAGAGCTCATTCTATCGACCGTGACTCAATGGTCATAACCTATATAGGTGTCGTTCTAGAGATATTGTTACCAACACTTGGACAAAACTCCATTTGAAAATTGATTTATAAGAGGATAGTGACTAAGCAGTGGCTTGCATATACATGAAGAATATTTTATTTCGTTTATGGAATATAATTGTAATATAGTAACACGTACCCTCTACAACTGCTGTTATTGCAACCACATTATTAACATTGGCCGAATAGTAATTAATTCTTTTTTTTTTCTTCGTAACTTTACTTATCTATTAATAATCGAAATCTTAATATAAGCTAATAATCTAATATCTAGCTCTATAGGTCATCATATGTGAGTCTCCCCACCAAAAAGCAAGCTCTTCAATTCTATACAGGAATAGACTTACTGCTGAATGTTACAAACTTTTAGCTCTATAGGTCATCCATATGTGACTCTCACCACCAAAAAGCAAGCTCTTCAATTCTATACAGGAATAGACAATTACTGTAATACTAAATGTTACAAACTTTTAAATAGAACTGACGTGACCTACGTCATTCGTGAAAATCAATTTACAAGGAGAGAGATCGTCAAAACAACTTTTATTCACATGAAGTGTCCCTCATTTGAATCGATATGAAACAAAATCTTTATATATATATATATATATATATATATATATATGTATATGATGTAAGTAAGGTTTGAAAGAAGAGTGTAAATAGGGTTACCGTGTAATTCCCAGGGATCATAAGGATAGAGATCGAGATCAGGGATGAGATCGGGATGGAAAGGCAAGAGAGCGACCTTGCGATGAAGGAAATGGACGACCAGCTCCTCGTCGGTGGGTAAAAATCGGAACCCAGGTGGGAGATTCACATTATTGTTATCGCCCATCTTTGTTTATGCGCGCATATAATAGAATATATAGACAATTAGGTTAGGAAGGAAGATGGAGAAACAATGAAGAATGGAAGAATGATGGATATTGAAGGTAGCTAGGTTTGGTTGAGGCCTGGGATTTATAGATCAGTAGTGAAGTGAGAGAAAACTGACGTGAGATAGAAGGTGTGTGCGTTTTGATCATCAAAACCATTCACCAACATATGTGTTCCAATTTCCATCCAAGGCGGCGGGTGTCAACGTGAACGGTAGATGCTTCCAGGAAACAGGATCTGTTACTGTTAGTCTTGGACAGGGAACTAAAGGACCAAATCATATATATATCTTTGTGTATACAATGTTAGGAAATAGAAAATAGAAAATAGAAAATGAGCTGTCCTGCATGCATAAATAATGAAAGATGGATTGAGCACCGATAAAATGTAAGAATGCATACTAAATTTTAATTTTTGTATCTCATCTATATTCGGTCGATCAACCGTATGTACAATTATCATTTTTCATAAAAAATTAATTAAAAATAGTAATTGTAATGGAAGAACAACCATTCTAGGGATGAATCTTTTAATGACATTTATTTGTTTTGAACAAGCATGTCTCTCCTCTCTCTCTCTCTCTCTCTCTCTCTATATATATATATATATATATATATATATATTGTTCATCTGGTAGTTTATTTACATAAAATTTGCATTGAATTCATTGCATACATTGTATTGAAATTCGTATAAATAAAGTATAAAATATCATTTGATTTAATAAACTCATTAATCAATATTTCTTTTATAGAATTCAGATTATTGTATTATACGGGAGATATAAGTGCCTATATGGTAACATAAACCTTAAGGGGATTGAGATTCTCTCTATTTTACAAAGTAATAGATGTTTCTCTATTTCTATTTAATAATATTTAATACTGATATATTTTAATAATTTGAACTGTTTATATTGTAAAAGTGATCGAAAGTAACATTCGTGTAAAAAATTAAATTAATTTAATAACTGCAACCAGACGATTAAGTTACATTAATTCTAAAAAAATTATACAATTTAATTTCAAGATCGTGCTTATTTTCTATTTTTTTTACACAATGAACTTATTCTGACCATATAGTTATCGATCTCTTATCAATTTAATTTTTTGTATGTATAATCTTCTCAATTAACTCTATAATATAAACGGATCAAATAACTAAAATAAATTATTTTATATACTATAAAATAGAAATAAAACTCTCTCTATTTATTTGAGAAAATAGAGAGAACCTGGATCCACTTCAAGGATATAGTGTGAAACTGCCCCTTTTATTTTATTTTTTTCACAAATAGGAAATTTCATATCCAATTCGGATATACGAAGAATTACCATTTATAACGCAATTTCTCCGCCGATTCTTTCTAGGTGACCCTCTCGATCTGTCATTATGCCTCAAGAAGTCGAAAGAATTACAACCCCCAATCTGCCTAAAATTCTAAAAATTCCTTGATAGTCTTGAAGTGCATTAAATTTATATAGCCTATAAGTTTAATTTATGATTTTAATTTATTTCTATTGTTGGTTGGTCAGGGCTGTTCATGCAGTAGTTGTGTAACTGTACTTAGTGCAAGAAGGTTGTAGGTTTAACTCTAGTATAAGTAATCTAACAACTAACACACTAACAATCTTATTAATAAAATAATAATATCATGCTGTTGGAGTTTAATTTTTTAATTTATATGCACTTTGTTTAGGGACCTAACCCTATCAAATCAACTTTATATTTGTTTAATAATAATCTACACATTGATGTTTATAAAATAAATTATTTAAATTATCAAAATGAGATTTGACATGGGCCTTACAAAATCCAACATATAGACCCCATATGCAAATAAATTTATGTAAAGGAAATAGTTCATCATGTAAATTTATTGAGTAGATCATTAATTTGTGCCAAAATTTAAATTAATCCTACATTGTTAGCTGTTTGATTATATTACATATTTTTAAAAATAAATTAAATAATAAGTATAATTTTTTAAAAAATTAATTAGGCAAATGTGATATGATCATATAGCTGTACATACTAACAAACTTTATTTTTATATGAGTAAAAAATTCAAAAAATATTACAAAATAAGCGATTTCGATCATAAAAGTACATTCGAGAAACTCACAAAAGTGCACAACACAATATGCCTTGAAAGCACAAGACCAATTAGTTCATGGAATAATAATCACTTATTTATTTATTTATATTATTTATTTTCATAATTTTTTATTTTTAAGTGATTTTATTACTTTTTGAGTTCTAATCATCCAAACAAATTAAAAAATTATTTTTTTAGAAAAAATAAAAAAATAAAAAAAACCAAGTCAATGAGTTAGATTTATGTTTGTTTATTTTTACATTTAGTGAACTTTTGTTGATTTTTTTTACTTTTTAGTCTTTTTTAGTAAGACAAATTAAAAAAATAAAAAATTTATGAGCAAAATATGAATTTTTTTTTGACAAATATAAAAAAAACATTTCAATTTCTTTATCAATGTAGGTCATCATCCCACTTCATGCTGATATCATCCACATGTTACCATCTACCTGTCATGGTTATGAATGGATTGGGTTAGTTTGTGGACCGTACGATCTAGGTCACCCACTTGGTGGAGTGCCTAAAAAACCATAATTATCATAATTAAATTACCTAATAATTAGGTTGTGTTCATGTTTTATTTTAGTTTTTTATTTTTTGCATGGGGCTTTGTGGCCCTTCATTGTGTCTTTTTTCACAGAAGTGTAACCAAAGGCATGGAGATCATTGAGATCCAAATCTTATAAATGAATATCAATCAATAGTTTCTTGGAGAATTTGAAGGGTCCTCCACATTATAAACTCATCTTGTTCTAATTACCATCCATTTAGTTGTAGGGATGGATCGATCATTTCGAGCCTATGGTGAAATTTAAAAATAAGATAGTTTATGTTTATTTTCTATATTATTATTTATTTTTCGAGTTGCAAAAAAATCTCTTATTCTATTACAGACACGAGACACGATTTGAAAGAGTAATAAATAACTAGACATAATCTGAAAAAGTAATAGGTAAGTAGCTCTAATTTAACATTTATTTATATATATATATATATATTACCTTCATCGTGTGTTATTTTTCAACTTGGATATTTTTGACCTTTTAACCCATATATTTTTTAAAATAAAGTATAAAACGACAAGAACTTAACGCTAACTGCATTGCATAAATTTGCCTTATTTTTGTTCACTTTCAACTTTCTAACCCACATATTTTTTAAAAGTAAACAAAACCATGAGTTAATGGGGTGATTAGAACCACAGCTTTCATTAATAATTTAATGAGATTCAAAAGGACAACCCTCCTCCAGTTGAGATTTCCAAAACCTATTTGCATTGTATTGTAGTTAGGTTTACCTCTTCTGATTCGGAGCATTGTGTTTTTATGGGCCTTAAAGTTCCACCCCAACCTGGCCCATTGGTGTCCTTATCATAAACCATGCAAACATGAAAGCAAATTTTGTACCTTATAAATGGTCAATTTGTAGGGAACACACATAATTATATCCTTGCTTCTGAACACAAGTACTCTTTCCTTAATTTAAAGTTCCAAATGCATTCCTTACCTTCCTAAAAAAAAAAAAAAAAGCTCGATACACGAAATTTCCGCATATGCAGAGTTCGGGAAGGAGCGCAAATATATATATATATATATATATGCACAATCGCACATGAAGCAACCATTTTTAGCAGCCCATAGTGGAGATATAATGAGAAAAAGACTAGGAAGTTGAAACAAGGACAATGACCCTCATGGCATCACTCCAAGTTTCTTCAGCCCTCTCACAAGGAAACTCAGAACCCAAGAAGATGCTTCTCTTCAGTCATGGCCACTCCAAATCAGCCACACCAATCAATACCCTTCCATCACTCACTTTAGGGAAAGAAGGCCTAACCACTTTGCAATACAACTCGCCCGCACACGTGTCCTGCCCGAACCAATTGCACTCTACTTGTCCAAAATTACACTGTACATAATTAGACATGAACATCTTCTTAGTTCTCGGAGTGATGAAACTAAGACTTCCCGTAGTTGACAATTTAGCATTCTAAATAGATCCAACAACCAAGTTTAACTATCTATTGTGTATGCATTTACAGGATGGTCAGGAGTATATAACCATGTCAAACAGACCATACTCACACCAAAATTGACAATTTAGCATTCTAAATAGATCCAACAAGCAAGTTTAACTATCTATTGTGTATGCATTGACAGGATGGTCAGGAGTATATAACCATGTCAAACAGACCATACTCACACCAAAATTATACGTAAGTTCACCAGCGAAATGAAATTGGATGAATCGACTGCATAGCTAAGTCAAATAAAGTTTATATGCACCAAATTCATAAGCAAGATCCTAATAGATTCAATCACACTCAAAAGCATGCAGCATGGAATCCCTAACAAACTCTTATAATGATTTGTTTCCAACATTCAGATTTGACACGAACTTAAAAAACAAGGCTCACCAAAATCCGAGTCAATGTCTACGAAGAAGTAGAATGACTTCATACCTCTAATAATTTAAAACACAAGAAATGCTTCCAGAGTTAAAAAGAGATCAAAATAATTGTACCCTATTTAGCTGGTGGGTCAACTTCCATTAAGACATGGCATTTGCCATTAATGCCCATATGGTAAATAATACTTTGAAGTTTAAACGTGATCCAGTCGTGCACTCAAAAAGACTTACAATCCAAAGTA